>JABUQX010025568.1:0-33172 GCA_015478945.1 Trachelipus rathkii
CCCCTATTATTATTCATTATTCATATTTAATTTTATAATTAAATATTTTAAAAAATATATATCCAAAATTATTATTATTATTATTATTATTATTATTATTATAATATTTTAATTATTATATTATTTACATTATAATTATTTATTATTATTATGATTATTATTTATTATATAACTAGTTCAATATACTATTATTTACCAGCTAATTATCTTTATTGTCAACGATAATACCCCACTATCATCAAACTCATGTTTTTGTTACCTTAAGTTTTAACTCAAAATTACTTAAAAAAATTTGCTAGAGTGTTAGTAGAGTTATTATCTTGAATCATTTTCGTTAGCTATAAATTATTATTATAGAAAACAATCATTATATAAATTAATTAAAAATCATAAATTATTATTCATTAATTATTTATTATTTATCATATTATATATTATTAGTTATTATTATTCATTATTCTTTAATTCCATTTCATAGTATTTTTATTACATTATTAATTCATTATTATATTATTTATTATGTATTATGTCATAATCATTAGCATTATTATAATCATTAATATTCAAATCTATTATTATTAATTATTCAATTATATATTAATAATCATATATCATTATTATTACCATACATTATTCATTATTATTATTATTATTTATTCTTTAATTTATTATTATGTGATTAACTAAATATCTAATTATTATCTATTGTTATTATTATTTTATTAATTATAAATTATTGATTATTATTATATAAATTAATTATTATTATTGATTATTACTATTATTATAATATTATTATTTATTATTCACTTATATCATTTTATTATTATGGTATTGCAATATAATTATAGGATTATGTACAAATAGGAAAAATTACTAAAAAATCTATTTCATTTTTTTTCAATTTTAATTAAATCCTAATTATTGATTATCTTATAAATTATCAAGTCAATTATTATTATTATTATTAATATTATTAATTTTATTATTATTATTCATTAACAAAAACTTATTATTATTCATTATATATTATTATTTATATTTATTATTTATTATTCATTATTATTTTTATTATTATTATTATTATTATCCATTTATTTCCTTATTTTATTTTTGTTATTAATCTTCATATCAATAATAATAATAATCATTATTATTATTATTATCTATAATTATTATGAATGAAAGTAAACATTCACTAACCTTGTTCAACTAGCTATTATTCCAAAATAAATCTTTCTTTTTATTTTAGTCTTAACCTAATTTTATAAGCATTATTATTATTATATAATTTATTATTATAAATAAATTAGTATTGTGATTAACATTCTTTATTATTATTCATTATAATTACATAATTTTTATTAATTATTGCTATTATAAGTTGCATTTTAAATGTGCATTAGAATATTTATTATTTCAATTATTATATAAAATCATTTATTACTTAATTATTATTATATTATTATTATTATTATTATTATCTACTTAAAGTTAATAAATCCATTATACATCTACGCAGACTAACAAGCATAGAACAGCAAACAATTTTTATCAGAGGGCTTCTGTGCCATGAGTGCTCGCTACAATAATTAAATAATGTTTCAGCATTATAGTCTATTACAAGTATTTTAATTAACAGAATCATATTCAAATGATTTTTCTCAAAATTTATATGAAGTAAATTATGAAAAATTGGAAGCACTTTTATACCAACTTTTTTTCACTTGGCCAATAAACTATATAAATTATAATTATAATTATAATTCATGCATGATGACATTATAAATTATAATTATATCACATTATTTACAGAGATGTACATTAATAATTAAATTATAAAATATCATTATACAACAATTTTAATAGCATTCACAAAACATATTCAAATGTGGTCTCTGATTATACCTCTCATATACGATTATACATATTATAATATAATATAATTGATCATTATAATTATAATATACTTATAATTATAATTATAATTATTAAATTATTATTTATTATTATTATTATTATTATTTATTATCTTTAATTACTTTTAATTATTATTATGTATATAATATTATTATATCTATCATATTAATTATTACATTATTATATTATTATTCTATTTATTATTAATATTGGTTATTATCTATATACAATTATTTTGATTATTCATTATTTAATTATATCATATATTATATTATTATTATTATTATTATTATATTTTATATTTTATTATCTAATATTAATTATTCTTATTATTATTATTATTTATTATTATTATTCATATTATTATCTATAATTTATTGATGTATTACTATTATATTATCTATTATTTATCTAATTATTATTATGATTATTATATATTATTATTATTATCTAATTATTAATTATTCATTATTATTACTCATAATATTATTAATTATCTATTATTATTATTATTTCTATTATTATTATTATTTATATCATTATTATTAATTATTCATTATTTTACTATTATTATTATATATATTATATTATTATTATTATTATTATTATTATTATTATTTCTATTCCATATATCTATTATTATTATTATTATTATTATTATTATTATAATATTATTATTGATTATTATTACTTATTGATTAACTTATTTTCTCTTGAACAATTATTATTATAGATGATAATTATGTGAATATTAAATAGAAATTATGGAATATTATTATATTTTAGGACTTATCATTGTAATTATTATCATTCACACTATAATAAATTATCCTTATTATATTATGTTATTATTATTATTATTAATTATTATTATTATATTATTATTATTGATTATATCAGTATTACTACTATTAATTATATATTATTATTATTATTAATTATATTATTAATTATTTATTATTACTATCGAAAACTCTTCCTGGGATTGTAAAATTCAAGAACTAACATTCATTGAAAACCCATGCATTGAAAGCATTTAATCTTAAACATATTTTCTAAATTAGGAGCACACGAGAACATCTATTCTATAAATTGAAGTACTTAAGTAAATTAAGCTAAGTAAAGAAGTAAGTTAAGTAAAGTAAACTATAACAAAAGGAATGTACATCTAAAACTGAACAAATCTAGCAGACTTAGGAAATAAGAACTTACATTCGGCAGCACAACTAGAGCAACACCCAGAAATAAAACTAATCTACACAATTCTAGCAACCTATCCATCGTTCTATGGGTCTTTCTCTTCACATGAGTTAAAAAGATATATGAATATATTAATTATTAAAAGAAATTAATAGTCTTTGACAAGGAGCTCATGCAACCGTCATAGTTTGTAGAAACCTGAGTTCTTTCAAAAAATTATTTAACCAACAATACGAATAATAAATGCAGAACTTTACAAAATATAATTAACTATTCACCTTTATGAAATAAATTTAATAAATTGTAATATAAAAACACTGTTAAAAATGTGAAGCGCCAAACAAAAAATTTTGAGGTGTCTCTCAGATCAAGAAAAAAAAAATCTTTTTTCCAATAAATAGTACAACAAGAAAATTTTGAATTCGTTATGCTGCTCAGGAAATCAGCAATTATATCAAAATATAAGTATATACCCCTACTAAATAACCCATAATATAACCCCATAAAATATCCATATATATATATTATATATCAATATATATAACTATCAAATAATATATATATCTAATATACTATATATCATAGTATATATATATAGTATAATAATACATATATAATATATATATAACATATAATCAAATATATCATATATATAATATATATATATAATATATATAAAGAATATATAAATAATAAAAAACACATCATAATATTTAATTTGTAACAATAGTGAGTATGCTACCAAAACGAATTCTAAACATTTTAAAATATATTTAAATTAGCCGACTAGTTTCGGGTAAGAATACCTCTTCCCATTTTCAAGGCTTCACAATATGATAATTAGAAATTTTAAACAAAGAAAATATATATAAAATCTCAATAATAATCTCAAAATAATATAAGTTAAAATAAAATAATCATATAGACCCATAAGTTAATAATTACATTATTCATGTAACGTAATAAGAGGTTCTTGGAATTTAAAACAAATCTTAATAGACTGTCTAAAAATTTAGATTTTGCAGTTCTAGGTAGAATCGGTTTGAGATTGCAGATATGACAATGGATTCTAACACCTGAAAAGATCGGGTTCCTCACCTAATGGGAACAATATTGCCAGAAAATTGCCGAATATCCTGTACTATGTGTGGCTTCCTGAAGAGAATGAAGCAAATATACGTCTGAATAGGGAGGATGATGTAGATGGTCTAAAAATATCATAGTATATATATATAATATATACTAATATATAATATATATAATATTTATTATATATATATATATTAAATATATATATATAAATATTATATAACCATATTTAATATACCCATAATATACTATATATAATTATATATATATATAATATATAATATATATACAATAAGTATATCTAGGTATATTATATATATATATAACTATATTTATATATATAAACATATTAAGCAATATAATATAATATCAATTAAACATATTATATATCATATATATATAAAAATATATATTATATATATATATAGTATATATTATATATATATATTATAGTATTATATATCATATATATAATACCACCTATCATTATATGAATGGCCTGCATGTCATACCGGTTGGTAAGCGGATGTGTAGGGTAATTTGGTAGTGTGTTGGAAAGCGACCGGCCGGGAGACCGAAGGAAAAAAGTGAATTGAGTCGGTAAAAAAATGTCTGAAGAAAAGGAATCGTGAGTTTGGCAAGAGGGGAAGCAAGAAAGGTGCAAAAATAGATAGTGAAGGCGGGGATCCCTATGTCGAGGGGGTATGGTGTGAGCGTCTGGTAAACAGGGGATGAATTCTACATTGATGAGAGATACCAACAAGATGGGTGCGTCTTCGTATCTCTATGACACGCATTAAGGCTAGATTTTTTCTCCATTCTGACAGAGCCTCATCTCCACAATGTAAGGGGTATGGGGGTTATGGTGGAGCGGGGTAGGTGTATATTCCTTTTCGACCTACCCAATAATCGTGACTCCTCTACTTTAACTATGCCTCTTTCAGTGCATGATACGCGACTTACCCTCATATACCTGTAGAGATAGATCCATGTGAGTTAAAAAAATGATATCATACTACCCATATATACCTATATTATACTAGTATCCATAAATACTTACAACTATTAATATCATAATATTATATATATATACATAATACCGTATATATGAGATATAAATATATCATATATATAATATATAATTATACTACAAATATATATATACCCATTATATATATAACATCATATGTTAATCAGTACATAATTACTAAATTACTATAAACACTATATATATAACTCAATAAATATACCTACTATATATATATATATATATAGTATAATATGAAATTTATATATAAGATCATATACTAGGAATATATATATATACTATACTTATAAAACCCAATATATAATATATATATAATAATATACTATAAACATATAATACACATATACATACTAATTATATAAATATATATGATATAAATATTATACTATAACAATAATATATATATATACAATATATATACCAGTATATATATGTATAACGTGGCGTCACTCAATAAAATTACTATGTAAATTTGTTGTAAAGTTACGTAGTTCTTGCTAAATCGGAGAAAAATATAATTAATTTAATAATAATTATATGAAGAATATTTATATTTATTCAACACACGCAAATACCGAATCAATGTAATGACCCACCACCACATTTAACCATCATTACAAACTATTGCATCAGAACAACTAATCAGGTTCTTTGTAAATTTTTTTAAGTAATAATAATAATAATCCATAATAATAATAACTAATATGATAATCAATAATAATTAATAATAACTAAATAATAACATTATCAATAAATAATGAGAATAATAAAATAATATAATTAAGAATATATAGTAAAATAATAAATAATAATAATAAAAAAAATAATAAATGAACTAGATAAATAATATATATAATAATAATCCAATTAATAATAATATATAATAATAAAATTAAATAATTACAATGCCGCAAATACTGATTTAACAAACAAACGATGATAATATAATAGACTAATAGAATACATTTACACTCCGATCATAATATATAATAATAATTCTAATAACTAATAATTAATAAATCAATAATATAATAATAATAAATATCCAATAGCTGCATGATAATAAATAATACGATAATAATAATAAAAATAAGAATAAAAATTACAAAATAACAACAAAAAAAAAAATAATCTAATAATAATCATCAAAATTAAAAATAGTAATAATTAATAATATAATAATAATAATAACTAAAATAATAATAATAATAATAATAATAATAATAATAATAATATAAATAAATGAATAAATAATAACTAATTATAATCAATAATACATCAATAATAAAATAATAGACATAATAAATAATAATCAATCATAATGAAAACATAAAAATAAATAATAATAAATTAATAATCATATAATAATGAATATATATACTAATAATAATAACTAAGTAATATTGACAAACAATAAAAACAATAATAATCAATAATAACTAAAATAAATAATAATAATAATACAGTATATAATAATAATAATATAATCATATAATTGTAATTAAGTATTTTTATTCAAAATAGGGAAATTAAAATGTAAAATCATCTCTAATGACAGTAGACTTCATTCAGCAAATATTTGATATTATCAAAAACAGTATCAATATTTTTACAAATTTCAATATACCAATAAATAATATATACATAAACAATAAAGTACTTACCCCTATGTACAATGAAAACTGGGGCTGCTAATCGGGCCGCCAACTCACTGTGTTTGTCTGTACTCCCTCCTAGTAGCAACCCGAAATACACTAATAATATAATACAATAATAATAATGAATAAAAAATATCCAATAATAAAATAATAATAATATACCCCACTATAATAAATAATAAATACTTAATAAATAATAATAATAATTAAATATCCATAATAATAATAATAATTAATAAAAAATAATAAAAGAAAATAGCAAAATAATCTTACTTTCACAAAATACAAATAACAATAGACAATAAAAAAGAATAATTAATAAAGCGAAAATAATAATAAATATAATAATAAAAATAATTTATATAATAAAATAATAATAAAATACAGTAATACAACACTAATAAATTATAATTAATAATTAATCCAATTATACCTTAACGATATATAATATAATAAAACAAATGATTATTCAGTAGATTTATCAACATATGAACTAATAAAATCGTATTAAATTCACCTGTAATACTAATAAATCACGTGTAATAATAATAAAATGATGAACCATAGAACTAAAATAATAATCAAAATAATAATAATAATAATAATCAATAATAATAATAATAATAATAATATATAACATAAATAATAAAATAATTAATATAATAACACATAATAATAAATAATAATAAATAATAATAATCAATACTATATATAACAATAAATAACTGACCTGTTATTTCTTTTATGATATACAAAACTCATACGATGGCTTAATGCGTCCAGTTTTTTCTATTTAGCATTATTAATCTCATTATTATATTATTATTTAAATCTATTATCTATTTAATTATTATTATATTACTATATTATTGATATAATATTTATTATTCATATAACATAGCATTAACATGTTCATATATTGATTAATTATTTATTATCTTTTCATTATTATATATTTTAATTATTAATTATTATTTATTATCTATTAGTTATTATCATATACTCATAATTATATCCACGCCTCTATTAGATAAACTTTACGTACTTCGTCCTTAACGCAAAATATTTCTTCAAACGAAGAAACCATCCATCTTGGCCCAAGTCATCAAATTCTATTCGTTACGACTTGTCCGGCGAAATGCCGCATATATTAAAATACGAGTAACCTCCTTATATATATGAACGACCCTAAATGATACAAACTCGACCTGTAGAAAACCCTGGAAGTTTTAAAAAAACCAAAAAACCCACAGGGCTGGTTATTTTTGGTCCAACTCTGGTTAAGTTAATTTTATTGCATGAACCATGTTGTGATTAAATTGCATATAAAATTGCATAAATAAAATTGCAAATAAATTTAAAAAATAAAACTTATTATATATGCGTTAACCTTTGTCCTTTTAAATGCACCGTGAGGTTTTTTACCCAAACACAACAGTTATTAGTTGGTCATACTCAGAATCAAAAACAACTTTCAATGAGAGTTATTTTTATTAGAAAAATATAACACAGGAGATACTTTAATATAAAATTGCAAAGCCAACAAATTTGGCAAATAATTGTACGAAATCATTTTAAAACTTCTACACGCTATTCTTTTTCCACATACAAATCAAAATTAAATTCTGAATTTAGATCCTAAACAGTCATTACGTCTATCATCCATTGATTTTTAGCTATAACTTTAATATGTTTTTTTTATACTTCAAAATTCTAGATTAACCTAAGTTGTGCTTAGTTATTTTAAGTAAGTAGCTGCAATCAAATACTAATCCATAATATTCTACTATATATAGTATATATATATATATATATATACCTATATATTATACGTTATATATATATATACTAATATATATTAGCCTTATATTACTATATTATAATATATATAATAATATAAAAATAATATAATATACTACTATATTATATAACCCATATTACCATACTACCTAACATAAATATGAATTATATTTTACTGATCATATATATATATATAATAATATATTATATTAATATCATTATAATATATATTATATACTATACTATGTACTAAAAAAAACAAATGCTTTATAAATTTCAGATATATCACCTATAATGATATAACACTATATATACAGTATACTACTATGGCTAATTACTTACCATACTAATATACGTAATTATATATTAATATTATTATAATATATATCACTCATATATATATATAATATAATATAACTATATACTATAATATTATACTATATATACTATACATATATAAAAGTGTTTATGCAATTAGATTAGCTATTTATATATATACAGAGATGTCATCAAAAAAATGTACTGAAACACATGAGCTTTCTTGTTTTTTCATGCGTGTAAAACCTAACTGTAAGCCACGGAATTAGAGCAGGATATCAACTTAGCTTTGAAGAAGAACAAAAGATGTAATGTCTCTTGAAAATGCTATGACCACCAAAATACGCCACAGAAGCTGCAAAGACGGTCAGTAGGGAGCCTTCGATAAACCGCCACCAAACGCACGGACCATTGCTCGCATCAGAGAGAAAATCTGAAGAGCAGATTGGAAACCCCGAGTTCAGCAGACGTCAAAACAGAAGAAAACGTTTCTGGAACGACCACCGGACATCCACCAACCCTGAAAAAGGAAGAGCAGGTACAGGGGAAACCCTCATCCGATCCCCCACAGAAATCTCTACGACAAACGCTTCGCAGACACCAACAATTACACATAAAACAGATAACTACCACGAAATCTCAAAAATATAGCGTATCAATTTCGAACTTGGAAGCATCTTACGCTGGAAATGCTACATAACCCAAAGAACTACTTCCAGAGCTCTCAAGATAGAAGACAGAATCCGGACCGGAGATCTTCAATTTTGTGGAATAGAGTAAACTTGCTAGAATGTGCAGAAGATGCAGGAGTTTCCACACAAAATGTCTGGAGCGATGGAGTACCTTCCATAATTTAAATGGACATCGTTACTAGATCCGCGCATAAATAATGTATTATACTAAAGGTCCTGTATAAATGCAAGCAACATGTTTAAAAAGCTGAACACATTAAACACACCAGGGTAATGTTTGGTGTGGATTTCACCAAGCATCGGCAATCCACAGGACCGTCCTTTTTTTAACGGAGCTGTCCGATGGGGAAGAGGTAAATAACCTAACTCTTCCCCTGCCAGAAAGTACTGGTCAAGTCACACAATTCGACGCCGAGATGTTTTGGTGATCACGAAGTGACTTTACTTTCCAGCAAGAGGATGCCACTCCCAACATCGCCCACTGCGCAAATGTAAGGAAGACTCAACCACTCGATTCAGCATTTCAAATCCACATGGACTCTGGACGAAAGGGAGTATTGAATTAAACCGCTGACACGTTCCCCATCGGGGAGTACGATCATCACTATCCAGACCATATCACTACACCAATCTAAAGGATTATATATTTTTTGGGGATCATACAGGACACGAGTGTTATTGCTGCGTATCAACAAAACCAAGAAGCGATAAAATTGCATGTGAAATTGGAAATCGAGAAGATCAATGTCGCGACATTTCCAAATGAACTGTATCGTTGCTCCGTTTGGCCGCAATGCCATTGTTCGCGTTATCAAGCCCTATGTCTGGACAATGGCCGGTCATCATTTTGAACATTTCACTTATATTGAATCCATTATTATAATACAATGTATGGGTATTCTGTAAAAATTCAAGGCCTATAAAACGTTTCACTAAATGTTCATATAATAAAGTTGATTCGTACTTTTTCAAAGGTGTTGTACACGTTGATTTTGAGACATCACTGTATAATATATACGGTGAAAAATATAATACCCCAGATATATATATATGACTACTTAAAATAGGCACTGCTAACTAACAACTATACTATATATATTATAGTATAATAATATAGCTATATATTAATATATATATATATAATATATATATATATTATACATATTCATATATACCACTACTATATATATATATCTTACTATATATACTATATAATATATATATACTATATATACCAATATAATAGATATATATACATATATATATCATATATATATACCACTAATATTTATATACGTAATATATATACTATAAAAGTATAAAATATAATACTATATAATTATATATACTAAGTTATATAATATATATACAACTATACAAAAATTATATATTATATGATAAATATATAATATATATTATAGACTATATATATAATATAATCATATAAGTAATATATAATAAACAATTAATATATATAATACCTATTATAACCAACAATCCAACTAATGCAGAAGCAATAAATAGATCGCCACAACCAACACAGCACAACCAATAACAACCAACTAAGCCAACAATAATCAGACCTATCCAAACAAGTGAATTAACTAAAACAACCAACTAACATACAATCAACCCCAACAAACCAACACTCATCAACACATAAATGCACCAATAATATTTTAACCAAGTACGAAGCCAACTCCAAGAATTCCAAAAGTAAACTCTTTACAAGATGTTTATAAAGCAATATTTGAACGAAAAATATTTATCCCTTTAGAATACCAGGTAAGTAGATTTTACTAATCACGAAAATACAAATTAAATATCTGATATTTTTTTTCCGATAAAATGGCGTTTTTATTTTTCTATACCCATCAAGTCCCCCCATCGTAAGCATACCATTTAAAATCCGATGTCGAAGATCTCACGCTTATCCTTATATAATACACCCTATCGTATGTTGTTTCAATTCCTCTCTATCCAACAACAACCATATATATTAAATATTATTAATATATATATAATATATATATATATATATATCAATATATTAATATATATAAATATATATATATCTATATATATAATATATATCATACTAACTATTCGGCATATGTCTGATCAAATCTAGGTTAGGGTAATATCTCTACGCAAACGGTTCAACGGTAGTGTCCATATAGGTATATTGGTTTAGCCGTTACAGACTTCCAGGTCCGAGTTTACAGACCCTCCTAAGAATTAAAATGTTACCGAAATACCAGATTTGAAAGTTTACACAGATTCGAAACTAATGTATAAAATTAACAAAACTTACAGTAAATTCATGCAAACCGGAACTTGTGGGTTTCTTCAAAAAAATAAATATAATATATAATATATATATATACTATATATGACCTAATAAGTAAATATATATACCCTAATATATTACATTATACATAAATATATACATATATATATAAGTAATGTATATACTATATACCTATAAATATATATATATATATAATATATATATATTAAATAATAAATGTATAATATATACTTATATATCACTATAAATACATAAAATATACTTATATATATATACAGTACCCAATATATTATATATAATATATATATATATATATATTATAAACTATTATATATAATATTATCAATAATAAATTATATGAACTTAATATATATACAATACTATATATATATCTATATACAATATAAATAGTATTATAGTATATTATAGTACCTATATACATATATATATAAATATATATATATATATATCTATAATTATTTCTTCGCATTTTTTTAACAACATGTGGCAGGGTTGCTTCAAAACGGATGATTTCAAAAACCATCGATTAGTATTTTTTAAAAATATCAATTTTTTTTAGAAAATTCAGAATATTAATACCATTAAACAAAAATTTAATGTTGTGTGTGTGTATGTATGCGTGTATGCGTGGGCGTGTGTTTGATAGGTAGGTATCCCACAAAAGTGGTGAAAATAACTAGATATTTTTATATATATTATAAAAAAAATCTTAAGTTTCAACATTGCATTATTCATGAAAAGAATAATTCGTAAGCCTCTTTTAAAAGTTGAAAATTTTTAAGAATATCTTATCACAAAGTTTCTAAAATAAAAATATAATATATATATAGAAAATTAACCCAAAGAAAACTAATTTACTATGTAGGCCAGAAAAGCCACACATCTTTCCACCCGCCAGATAATGACTCCATATGTTATAACCTATTAATACAACCATTTAATTTTACATGATGGTTCATCACGTCTAAATTTACTGAGAAATTGCTAAATGGTTCCAAATGCTTTTCCAAGGAAATAGAAATAATCCGATATCTCACACAAATTAGGACATTTACTTACAATATATATAATATATATATATAATATATAATATTATATTATATAATATATAATATACTAAAATTACAATATATAATACATATATATATATATTATATATATATACTACCCTGACTTATTATACATACATACAACATACATACATATATATATATCATACCAAATTAGTATTATATATAATATAAATTAATTAAACTATAAATAAATATAATATAATATTTATATATAATAAATAATAAATACCATTATATATATATCATCACATATATATATATAACTAAAGTACTATATAATATATATATAGTAATAATGATAAAATTACACACATCACAACAATATTAATATAAATATAATAGTATATACAACATTGCTAAATCAAAAATGGCCAATGACGAGGTCCACAAAATTTTTATGTGACGTCATGACAAAGCTAAATAATTTGACCTGTGAGAATTTAAAGTGTGAGTTTCGGGACACGGAGGACGTAAAGAAAATAGCATGTTAAGTTATCACGAAATTGAAGTATCCTCATCTCTCGTACAAATAACTGTTATGTAGCGTGCGAGATATTCTCATCCTAAAGAGTGTTTTGAAAAAATATATGCCTAAATAACAAACAAATAAAGAAATTAAGCATAAACCCTAAGATCGGAGGAGAAAATTTGGGTTATCTAAACACATAAAATACAATAAAATAAATATAAATTTTTTTTTTTTTTTTTTTTTTTTTTTTTTTTATTTTTTTTTTTTTTGTATTTTTTTTTATAATCCGTAGCAAGATTTGACAGAATAATTCAAATTTAAATTTTGATGCAATGCAAATAGTTGTAGTAAAACGTATAAAGTTTCCCCCAAAAACTAAATATTTGCCCAACGTTTACCAACCATTCTTAATCTTAAGAAGGAAATACAATAAAAATAAAATAGCATTCAAAATTGTGCCTGTATTTTATATCGCGATAGTATAGATATATTTTAATTAACGAGGAGCCAAACATATAGCATTCCAGGTCATTAACATGATGTTTCAGATCAACCCACACTAGGGTGGCCAAAACATCGTGTGCATTGCGGAGCGTGACGGTGCGGGTGTTGGTGGCGGTGCGGTTGCGTTGCGTGTTTGGTGAAAACTTTTACGTTGCGGTATAATCTTAACTAGGGAGTTCGGCCAAACCTAACAACCATATGCTAAAAAGACACGAGATATAATCCTGTACACAAAGCTAAAATGTTCGAATAAAGTACTATAAATCAGTGCAAACAAAGACAAGCCTCTTTTAAAATGAAAAAAAAAATGGGAAATTTTAAGAAAAAGCCCCCAAAATAAGGAGAAAATAAAATAGCTCTTGGCAATGTAAAATAAGCATAAATCTTTCTAATATATCAGAAAATTATGAGTAGTCAAGACTGGAGAATCTTCATGTAATTTCAAGAAAACGTAGAATCTAAAATACAAAGTAAAAAGATTTTGCAACGAGAATAAGATGACACCAGTATCAATTTAATCCTCCCATCACCCATATATATATATATAATATATATAATATTATACCATAATATTAGCATTATATAATATAATACTATATAATTATATATAATTATACATATATATATACTTATGATATATATAATATACTATATCACAATTTATCTTTCTTCTATCATTTCCTTCTTTCTCTATAGACTATGGGTATAGTGTGTACTGTTTAATTAATCATGCACCGCGACAAAAAAAGTAAGTAGAGAGAACGGAAAAGAAATTGACCATGTATCAGCCTTGACACGTTCACGCCCCTTATAGCCTTTTAGTGAGAGCTCGTCATCAATCAGAATTCCCTCCTACATGCTTCACGCGCCACCATATCACGCGAACGACGGGCCCTCACCCCCATGACGATCTCGATCAATGTGGGGGTCATCACTTGGTCCAGGTTGGGCTTACACAATACGCATTCCACCCTCAAACTAAAGTCCCCGACCATTCCACTCCTATATGCACCTTGCTTTAATACTCGCCTCTGCCAAACTCACATTTCTCTCCTCCAGGCCCCATACCTTTACTGACTCAATCAATCTTCTTCTCCAAGTTTCACACCAGCCACGATCGAATTCCAGCATCTAATCACCACGTATACATCCGTTTATAACCAACCGACCTATACTATACGATAAAACCTTTTCCCGACAATGACGAATGTCCATCTTGAACGTGACCTTTCATTTCATTTCCTCATTTTACCGGACTAATTTTCTTCACACCATACAGACTTCTCTATAATTCATTCCTCATTTTATATCCTTCTTTCTCCAACCTACACTTCCCCTAAGTATTGTCCATTCTGACACAATGTACTTTAGATCTATTACTCATTAATTGCCCAGAAGCATAGTCTCCACTAACTATACATTAAGTCCAGGTAACACGCATAACCCTCATGTATAGACTTTAAGTCCCTTGTACATCCACACCAAGAAATTTGCTAATTACACCGAGCCACTTCCCAATGCATTACGCAAAAAACTTTTTCTGCATCATTCGTTTCCCTTTTCATTTCACACATATATCCCTAATATTGTATAACTCACAAGCACTGTTTCTTCCAAGCTGCTCAGCATCTAATACATTAACTCATACCCGAGCACTGTTATCCGTCACTCACAACCATAACCTTACATCTTATCTAACGTTTACTTTCAAACGCCTCCTTTTAATACACCTCACAAACCAAGAAAACTTCTCTAGTCCAAGTCCTCTCAAATTCTCCTTCAGAATCTGCCACAGCACAAAACCAAGATCAACCCCCGCATATAATACTATATAATATACGGTAGGGAACCACTTTCATTCTCTTCCCATTTTTCCATCATTCCTGACACCATCCCCTGCCACCACAACCTCTAATTCTTTCATAACCCCATCTATAACAAATTGAATAACCAAGGAGCATAATACACCCCTGCCTCACCATCCGCATGTAATATTATAAGCCATTCACTTTACACTCTATTTATTCTTACATTAAACAATATAATGTAACACCAGTCAATAAAAATTAACTTTTTGATTTCATTCAGAACTTACGCAACCTAATACCCATCTATCACTAACACCCCTTCCATAGAGGTTTACATTAATCCATACTCATATCCCCGCCCGTTGCAATCAATATAATATCAGATGCAATTATGTTAAATTCTTCTCCTCCCTTCATCTATTCCTCCATATCATTTGTTTCAAAGATGTAAAAGAATCAATAACTGCACAACATGCCTTATTCCACTTTTTACAAACGCACCTTGTTCTATAACACCAATATAGTCCTTCCATTAAAACCGACACGCACTCTTTCGAACACGACAAAATACAGTATATATCTTCCCTTACAAAAACCCCATAAACCTAATCCTCTCATTAAATAACCACATACAGTTACCTTATCCCCTGTACTCTTATTTCATATCAAAGGGTAATCCTTATTTTTGCCTTTCTCCTCCAAACCCTCCAGAAACTATAGCCTGCCACAAATCCAAAACGCTTCTATTACACACTTCTCAACCAATAATCCAATCACTAACACTCTCGCTTCGCCTATGATATATATATATATGTATATATACTAAGATACATATATATACTTATATATATTATATATATACCTACTATATATATATAATATATATCTAGTATATAATGTATTAATATATATTATATAATTTAAGAACCTCACTAACTATATATATATAATATAATATATACATATATATATATTATCTAATAATTCTTATTATCTGAATATATAATAAGTATATTACTCATATAACTATCAATATACCACCCAATAAGTATATACTAAGTATATATTATAGATAATGGTATACTTATATTCGTAACATGGGAAAATTTATTTATGAATACTTAATAAATATAGAAAAAATAATAGTCACCTACGTTGGAAAATAATGAAAAATATATATCTTAATATAAATATATATAGTATATATATATAATATATATTATACTATAACTATATTATATAATAGTATATATATAATCAAAATATACTTGTATATAGAATATATATAATATATACTATATATATAATATATATATTATATATTAAATATATATATACCTAATAATAATAATATATATAAATATATAAATACTATATATTGGCAAGTTTTAAAAATTGCCAAAAAGTAACTTGCAGTACTTTGAGCAAAATTATTTCAAGTCAAAAGAGTGCAAGACAAGTCAAAGTAAAAGTACACTGGGTTTTAGATACTGCGAAGTGACAAGTAATAAGTACAGAGTTACTCCCCAAAAAACGTAACCTAAGTGACAAGTAACTTTTTACATTGAACCCAAGCCTGAATATTATATATGTTATATACAGTTATATATATATGTACTACTATATATTATAATAGTACCTATATATAATATATATAATATATAATACATACCATATATATACTATATATAATTATATTATTATATAACTATATCAATATTATAATTTACTATACATATATACTATAGTATACTATACATATATAGTAATAACATATATATAAAATATAATAGTATCTATTTCTATTATACTGTGTGTGGAAACTATACTGATATATATATATAATATTATATATCAATAACACCATATATATATAATATAGTCTATATATATATCATATAATAATATAATCACATATATTCATATATCATATATTCATATTCTATATAACTCAAATACGTATACATAAATACATATTATTATAAACATATTTATATAATATTAATAATATATACTATATACCAAACCTATATACTATATCTCGATATAATACAATATAAATACTATATATACTATCATAATATATATACTATTATACAAGAAATAAATAATATAGTAAAAAATTACTAAAAGTGAAAATCACAAAAATACTAAAAATTCAAAAGTTCAAATAAAACTCAAAAAATAGTTTTAACTTATTATTCATTATTTTTTTTTAGAAATATAGATTTTGACATCTGTAAAAAAAAATTTTAATCTATGAATTGGATAGAATGTTAGGACACTATCTGATTTCCTCCATGTATTATTCAATGGTGAATTCTACATTTTTCCTTGTACTGTGTTTTACACTGCTATCGTGTGGTGATTGTGGCCTTGTAGCATGTACAGAAATTATTTGATTTTTATTATCAATTTTTTTAAATATCTACATGTTCAATAAATAATTCATTAGAATAAATTGTTGAAAATATTGTGAAACTTTTACGATTTTTTTTCTGATCAAAGTAAGTTTTTACTATGCCACCATTATATATATAGTAATATATCTAGTAGTACTTATACTAATATATACAACATATATATATATAATACATATACATATAACTATATACCCATTTTATATATATATTATTCAAAATATGATATATATATATTAATATACTATACTATACATATTATAATAATATATATATATATCCAATTAAAATTACATATATATATAGTAGCTATAATATAATTATATATATATGTATACCACTACATATTATATATATTATATATTATATATAATATATATATACCCGTACTATATAATATATATATTAACTATATATGTTATAATATAATTATAACTATAATATTATATACTATTCCCAATTTAAATATATATATATAATACATATTAATTATACTAAACTATCAAATATATATATATAACACTATAAACTGTTTCCTCGGCTATAATCTATAGTATATTATATCTATTATATATATATTATTATATCATTATATATATATATATTCAATACACATAATACATATATATACATATACTCAATATAATATATGTATTATATAAATATACTAACGTATATATATATATATATACCTAGTATATTAATATATATATATAAGTATAGTGATATATATATATATATATATATAAATAATATACTATACATATATATCTATTAATATACAATATACATAATATATTATATAAAATAATAGTATTATGATAATATATAGAAACTCCTATGGTGCGAGTGAGAGTTAAACTTATTTAATAACTAATTATATATATATAATACTAGTATATAATATCATATATTATTATACTAACAAAATGTATATATATAGTAATATATATTATAAACTAAATATATATAACTATATAATAACAACAATAATTATTATATCACGTATAATAGTAGATAATAATTATCATATATAACATCATATATACTACTAATACTTATACATATAATATATATACATATATAATATATCACAATATATAGATATCCTATATATTATACTAAAAGTTATATATATAATCTATCACCTAATATAATACTATATACATACTACGTATATCTATATAATTAATAAATAAACTTAAGCTAAAATATTAATAGTATAGCAATATATTTTATATATATCATTACTATATATATATATATACAATAACAATATATCGTATATATTATATAGTATATAGTACTCATATATATATATAATATATATAGTATATTATATATATATATATAATATATAATAATATAGTCCTTTATATATATATAGCATACTATATACTCTCTCTTACTCTTCATCTCTCTCTCTCATCTCTATATATATATCATATGACTAGGATAGTAAATTAGTTAATATTATATAATATATTCTATATATATATATTATATACCAAGTATATATATATATATATATATAATATATATATATATAGTAGCTATAATACGTATATAATATATATATTCACTAAAAATACTATATATATATATACATAGTACTACTAATATATATATATATATAGTAATAGGTAATCTATCTATCTATATAAGTATACATACAATATTTATTGAGCAATACACAAGGTATACCAGTTATATAACATATTATATACATATATATACATATAAATATAATAATATATCTATATTATATTATATAATATTACCTATGCTAGTATTATATACTAATAAATACGATATAAATATATATATATATAGTAATATATATAACTATTTAATGATATTATAGGGTGAGTCTGGAGGAAGGGACCAAACTCCAGGAGTGGATTGTACCCAAGGATAATATTGTAAAAAAACTCATATGTTTTTTTATCCGATTTTCATTTGTTTTCAATTTTTATTACGCGTAAGTAGATCAATTAAAACAAAATTTCATAAATATATACACGCTCTCTTGAAAAAACGTGGAAATATTGACTATATCATCTTTTATTTCCACTTATTCTGAGCCAACATTCAATATTTCCAGGGCTTGTATGGTCGTGCGAGACTACAACGTTCTTTACCTTCGACCTAATGTTTCTGTATACTACAATATATATATTACCTTAACTTATAAAATTTCAATAAAAAAAAACAAATTTTAAAATTTGTTCCAGAAATGAACAAATTCCAAGCTACTGCATATGACATAGAAGATAGTTTAACAATTAAAAATGTGCATCTCCACCAAGAGCAACAAATGTCTGAAATTTCTTGAAGGTGGATAATAGATAAAAAAAATTCCAATTTTCTCAATTTGAAAAACCCAAGAATAAGTAAGTTTTTGAAAATCCGACCTAATGCTCAGATATGAAGTCATATCAAAATTCCCCGCTCCCAACAACTTTTTTTTAGCATAATCAATAACCAATCTTTGTATCGTTTCAAGTGAAACGTCATCAATTTCGAAAACAATTGTAAGGAGGAGATTTGGACAAAAATGTCAAAAACATAGATGTGTTCAAAAACTGAACAATCTCAACCAACAATGATTACAGACAACACAGAAAAACACTCCGAAACTCTACTCGTTTTAAGACGTCAGAGTAGTATAGTTGTGGTAGTTTATTTGGTCCAAAAACTTGCTGAAATACCCGAATTATTATGTCATTTTATATTCTAGGGGAGGAGGAAATTGGGCTGCAGCTCGGAAGCCGAAGCCATGAAAAGATTATAATTTCAGTAGCGTATGTTTGCGTCTGTAGAATAGTTTCCACTTTTTTCAAACGTTTAATAATAATGAAATTTGTTTAATTGTCATTCGGGGTATAAAAATGAAAAATGAAAATCGGATAAGAGATATATGAGTTTTTTACATTATTATCCTGTTGTATACAATCCGCTCCTGGAGTTTGGTCCCTTCTCCTCCCGATCACCCTATATATATATTACCTATAATGATATATATATATTAGTATCCAATAATATATAACAAATATAATATATTAATACTATATATAATAAATACGTATATATATATGACTATATATATTAACAATATCTATATATATATATATTTTATAAATCTTGTATACATATATATAGCTTCTCTATATTATATAATAATATATACTAATACAATTTATATTTTATATTAATAATATAACTACTACTAATATATATCTATATATAATATATATATGATATAATATATATATATATAAATATAATACCTAACCACTGCACTATATATACCGTAATATTATATAACCAATATATATAATATATATAACCTATTAAATATATATAACTATATTATTATACCTATATATATACATATATACATATACTATATAGTATATTATATCAGTATACATGGATTTTTTTTTTCGCCGCAATATAAGCAATATGTTGCCGAATCCTTATAATTACCTCATTCTCTTCACGAAACAACAAAATTCAAATTAACACAAAATTATAGAGTTAAAAACCGCACATTCAAGCAACCACCTTATTTTCTGTCAAACCTTCAACTTGAGTATAAATGGTCCGACTTGTTTTTATATGAACAAAAAAATCTTTTTCAGATATATTTCGTTCACTCACTTGGTTGTTACACACCCATATTGTGACAATTGAAAAAAAACGGCATACTAGCCGGCGAAAAATTTTTGTCATAATAACAGCACCATTTATATACCAAGTGCAGGAATAATAGCTCTGAATGGTCGTTTTAATCTGTAATTTAATTAAAGTGTACTCTGATATTGCAATACAATCCCAAGTTTTAAAACCTAGCTTTTGATTTAATATCCAAGGGTAAAAAATTCCATTATATATAAACATCAAGAAAAGTAACAGAAAATATAAATATATAACTACTAAAATATGATATATACTATATATATGTACTATGATATCATTATAGTGTATCCTATACTAATAAAGGGATATATATATGATATATATAATATATAAATATATATATAGTATATATTAAAATATAATATATATATAATATATAATATATATATATGTATAATATAGTATTATTATTATATATAATATATAGTATATATATATATATATATATATAAGATTATATTATATATAAGTATATATAATATACTAATTTATATATATATAACTAAACTCAAATACTAATTAAATATATATTATATAATATAAAATAAGTAGTACCATTATACATACTATTATTATATGTAGTATATATGAATATATATAGTTATACCCTTATATAAGATATATATACTAATATACCTAATATATAATATTTTCTATAATATATATACTTATATACTATGATATATATATATACTATCTAAAATATATTATACGTATATTACATTATGGGAGTATATATAAATATATACTACAAATAACTTATTATATGATAACTAAATATATTATATATAAAAATATTTCATCCACAAAATACACGATATCTATACCAATATAACCCATACATAATAAACGTTCTTCTATTTTATTTCTTTTCGTACTATACTGAAATTATTATCATTATTATTGAATAATATAAATACATTATTATTAGTATTAGTATTTATTATTATAACATGTATTTTCAATCCAACCGTTTTCACTCGCTAGTGGATAACAAAATTTCAACAATAAATATGTTAAATTGAAACTATCTATTAATATTTAATTCTACGAGAACAAAATAATAATTTAATGATAATTATTTATTACAATTCAATAATATAATATTATAAATTTTTTTTATTTTTACTACATTAATGAAATTGAATCAGGAGGAAATATTTACGTCATAAATAAACAATAAATTATTAGTTAAACAATTTTTGAAAAAGGAAAATTTAAAAAAGGACATGTTTAAGAGGGGACAAGTTTAAAGGGACCTGGTAGCATCAATTAAAATTATTCACAAAACGTATACACGTTTAAAGTTTAAACAGAATAGAAATGTACACACGGAGTATTTAGGGTATTAAACATACATGCACTATATCTCGTACATACAAAGGAAAACCTGTCTTGAATGTGCTATGCATACTCCATATAGGGGGCGAACAATACCCCTATACAGTGCAAGGATCTTGGATGGATAGAAGTTCCAAAGGGGCATCAGAGCACTTTAGTGAGAGATTGTTTAGTGAGAGATCAAGTGATTCTTCCAAGAGGGGTCACGTGTTCCTTCTAAGAAATATCACGTGACCCTTCTAAGAAAGATTACGAGTAATGAAAGCGCCAAAAATATTAAGAACAAAGGGATTGAATTGTGTGTTTTCCATGTTGTAGTTGTGGGGAAAATTGTTTCCAAGCCACTGAAAATTACTAGAATTTCTTTCCGTTCCTTACAAAAGCTTCCCTTTCCGGACAGAGATAAAATTACAAGAATTGAAATGCTTCCAAATCTTCCTCTTATAATGATAGTTTTGAAAACAGAGGTTAAGGCAATTGCACAATAATTAGAGGGTTGAAAGTTGTCCCCCCCCTTTCTTCGGTACAGACTGAATGGACTCACGTTTCGATATGGATATGCTCATTGAGGGTGGCTTGTTTGCATCAGTTCGGAGGCCCCTACGTTCTCCCCTATACATATATATTATATAGGGGTGAGCGGGAGCAGGCTTTGATAACCGATAGTTAAACTTTTACAGGAAATCGAACAGGTAGTTAACTCTTTTGCTATTTGCTTAAAGAGGAGGGCGAACCGGCAACTAACTCTTATGACAAAGCAGAGAACCATTTGCAAAAATTTTGGCAACTCACTATATATATAATATATATATTACATATATATTATATTCCCATTTATACTATATATACTATATTTTTATTATTTATATATACTATAACCTATATATATATATATATAGTATATATATATTATATTATATATACATATATACATCAAACTTATATACCTATATATATATATATATATATATATATAATATTTTCATAATATAATATATATATATATATATATATATATATATATATATATATATATCTATATATATATATCTATATATATATATATATATATTTGCAAGATCTTTGTCTCCCTGTTAAACGATCGACCATCAGCTAAAAACTTCTTCAATTCAACGGTTTTGCAAGAATTTACAAGAGCGACAAATGTTCGTTTGCGACTTTTGAGAACAAAGACTCTTTGGGACATCTCATGTCTTTAGGCAAGGCAGGACCGCTGTCACAAGAAGGTCAATCCATATATAATATATATATAATATTATATATATATATATATATATATACTCACTATATATATCTACTATATATATATATATATATATCGTATATACTAATATTATAATATATACTATATATATATATATATATATATATATATATATAATATATATATATCAAAACAATTTAACACCTCTTTAATGCTTAATAATTACTGACTAGTTTATTGTCGAATGATTGTTCTTCCGTTCTGAGTTTCTCATCTCTCTGTTTCTCGACTTATCCTATCTTACCTGATATATGAAAACGCTGAAACTCCAGAACAATCTTTTCTCACTAAAGGTTGAGTATGCTCGTAGTTCAAGCGAACAAGCCATAATCAGTGTATCAGCTAATTATTTTATCAATTACGAGTATTTTTATTTTGAAGTGTTAGTTTTGAAAGATTTGTAAGTCATACAACGCTTTGTTGATATTTCCTTATAATTATTGTGCACAAACAGTTGTATAAAGTATCCACTAATTCACTTCGCTATTGTTTCTTGTTGCATTTAAGGATAAATGTCGCTGCAATTGTTCGTTTGACATTTTTCATTCATACGACGTTCCTTTTAAGTTCTTTTACTTAATTCTTAGTTATTCCAATAGACGCAATAAGAGATACAACTGTAACTCTCGCTCTTTTCCTAAATGAACACCACTGCCCTTCATCTCTTCATTCAGCTTCCGACTATCTCTATCTACATCCTTATCAAATCTCTTTCTCCGTGCTATGGCTAGTCTTCCCCTTCATCTTCTTCCACATGTCTGGTTTCCAGTCCAGCTCAAAACATCGACAAGATTAGTTTGCGATCTTGTTTAAAACATGGGTTCTACTCATCTCATACTTTCCTCCTCCCTAATTCTCCTCTTCAACTTTCTTTTTCAGTATGCGTATATTTGGTTTTCTTTCACAAGTCTTCATATATTATTTTAATAATATCTTTTTTTACTATTTTTTACCGTCAACTTCTAAGACCACATATATCTACAATAGAACCAATTTTCATATTTAACTATAAGCATTCCTTAGGCTTTTGTATTTTTTTGTATTGCTACGACCTCTAAATGCTTCTCTAGTACTTGGCGTAGTTTATTTAATAAGTCGCGTTTCCTGCCTCCTCTCTCGAATCCTCTATTGTTTATTAAGCAATCCACAAAATATTGAAATTTCTCTTCGCGCCACCTCCACTATTTCCCTCCCTCGCACTCTAAAACACCCTTGTGTGTTTTTATTTTATCTTCATTATTTTAGTAATTTCTTTATTTATCTATAGCCTGTTTTTCTTTTGCTTCTCCTCCAAACATTCATTTTCACCTCCCATGCCACTCTTTTCGCTTTGAACCAAAAGGTGCGCACATATCACCAGCACAATATAAAACTTCCACCACACTTCAGCCACCTACTGCCTTTCCTACTCTCGTTTGACTCTTGCCCATCACCTCTGTAATAATCATCTTAAAATGATCGGCCCTACAACAAGAAACTCCCATCTTAATGCATCTACTTTGACTTCAAAAAACCATCGTTAACTCACTTCATTTTCCACTTTATAGTTATTTCCCCCGTACGATTCAATTATAATCCTAATTATTTCCTCTGGTAATAATTTCTTCTCATATGCCAAAGTATTTCACAAGCCCTCTTAAATTAAGATCACAAAGGCACAAATAAACACTACAGTTCCACTTAATAATTACCCTCAAGGTATTATGATGCATGCCCTCCCCTCATAATTTCATCTATTTACCTACTTATACTTTTCAAGATAATTCTCATTAGAATTTCAGTTAACCCTGACAACGGTTTACTCCTCTAGTTTTCATAAATGTCCAAGTCTTCCTTCTTTTAGCAATTTTATCAGTAGTACTTTGAGTACTCAGCATTTATGGGATGAGAAAACCGGGTGCTTTAAAAACTACGTTTGAAGAGTTCTTTTTATTTTTGGGGACGTGGATGGCCTAGTGGTTAGAGCATCCGGTTACTGTTACCTCAGCAACGCGGAGGTCCAGTGTTCGAATCCCGCTGAAGAAGAGTAAAATCTTCTGTGACTCATTCATTTAAAATGAATGAGTCACAGAAGATTTTACTCTTCATCAGCGGGATTCGAACACTGGAACTCCGCGTTGCTGAGTTAACAGTAACCGGTGCTTTATCCACTAAGCCATCCACGTCCCCAAAAAAGAACGCTTCAAGCGTAGTATTTAAAGCTACCGGTTTTCTCATCCCATAATTGCTGAGTACTCAAAGGCCTGGCCCCCCTTCCTCCATTCTTCAGAGAAAGTTTCCGATTCCCAGATTAAGATTCGACGTACATTTGGTAATTTTGTCAAATAAAACTGGCCCTAGTTTCCGAAATAGAAAAAGAATGATTTTCTTAAATATTTATCTACATATAAACTAAGAAATAAAATAAATTGGAATTAAAATTAAAAAAAAACACACACACCACCAAAAACTTTTGTTGCTACTCAAATTTAAAAACAAATTAAATTATTTTTGCAATTTCTAACAATCAGAACAAAAATGGGGAAAGTTTCTTACCAAGGAGTACGTAGTCTAGGGCTAGTTTAAATCAAATAGGGCTCCCAGGGTCATTCCACTACTTCTCATAGTTTGCACTCAATAGTCCCCTTTGTATTTAGCCAACCCTTTGTGCTCTATCCATCTTCAGCTTTATTTATGGCTTCTTATCTCTTATTGTTGGTTGTTTATTCTCACCATTCAGTCAATATCTAGATTATTCCTTCTACTACTCTCCAATCTCTTTATCTCGGTTTCCCGATTTGAAACCTTCCTAAAGTGTTCTTTTCATCTCATCAAATGTCTTTCATTTGTAGTTATCCTTTCCCATATTTTCTTTCCATTTTTTTCCTCTCCTGTTTCTCCTTTCCCAGGCCATTATTTTGGAAAAGTTTATGCATTCTTCTCGTATCTCCAGCTTTGGCAGTTAGTCCTTCCCTCCACCTCTACTTCCGTCAATTTCTTCATATACCTTGTTTTCATCTCTTCTAGCCCCTCTTTTAACGTCTCTTTTTTTTCTTCAATTAGTCACTTCTTTTCTCTGGTTCTGAGCACTTGTTAAACTTTTGTTTTAGATTTCTTCAATCTTTCTTCATATTTCAGGTTTCTTCTGAAAATCTAATTTTTCTTCTCATTCCTTACATATCCTATTGCTTCACCACCAGCTTTAAAAAGTCATTTTTAGGTCACTCCACTTCTTTTCCACCCTTTCCTATCTCTACACCTCCTCTATATCCTCTTTTACTACGCTTCATATATGTTTCTAAGCTTCACCTTAAACTCTTCCCTCCTTTCCAGTCTTTTACGTCTCACCACCACAAATCTACTGCTTATATTTTCTTCATGCTCATGTGGTTTCTCATTAATTTGGATGTTTGTTACTACTGCAGTGGAAAGTATTTGCTCTCTATCTCCTCTACCATGCATTCCCCGACCTATGTACATTTAACGAATATTTTCATACTCACTGTGTTTCATAACGTCACAGAGTTTGTCGCTATACTTAGAATCCCCCTATATATATATATATATATATATATATATATATATATATATATATAATATATATATATATATATATATATATATATATATATATAATATACATAAAGTTGGGTATTTAATATATATTAAAAGAGAAAATGCAAAAATTTTATATATATTATTCTATACTTACTCTATAAAAAGACATCAGTATCGGAGGTTAGATGGATCTGTTTGTAACGGGCATCGCGAGTGTCTGCGACATAACGATCCTGATGACAGATAGCAGCTTCAGTGTCGTTGCCAGCATAACACCTGCGGGGGCTCAATGCGAGGTATGTAATCTAAAATTCATTAAAAAGAAATGGAGATTTCTTTGTATTTACAGTGAAAAATTTATAGCATGTAACACAATCTATATATATTTTATATATATATATATATATATATTATATATATATATATATATATATATATATATATATATATATATATAAATATATATATATATATATATATAATATATAAAAATATATATATATTTATTCTATGTATAAAATAATAATATATATATATATATATATATATATATATATATATATATATATATATATATATATATATATATATATATATATATATATATATATATAATATATATTTATATATATATATATATATATATATAGAATATATACTATATATATAGTATATTATATATATATATATAATGATATATATATATACTATATATATATATATATATCTTATTATATTATATATATATATATATATATATATATATATATAAATATATAATATATATATATATATATATATATATATATATAATTTATATATATATATAATAATATATATATATATATATATATATATATATATATATATATTAGCTTTTCCAATCTTTATGTTGGAAAAGCTAACATATATCCTTCCTTGTTGCTGACTCCCTTTTATTCTGCTCAGATCTTTATTAACAACTACTATATTATTCACAAAATATGTATTAGAATGTTTATATTTTAATATAAATTAATAATTCTGATAACGTGTATATTTCTCGTTTTAAACTTTTCTAAAAATTATTTTTCATCTTAGCTTGCAACTGTTTTGGACATACGAACGAGTGTATTTACGACGAGGAAGTTGATAGAAAAAGACTTTCGTTAGATATCTACATGTCCTACGAAGGTGGTGGAGTCTGCCAGAACTGTCGACATCACACAGAAGGAATAAACTGCGATAAATGTATTGCTGGATATTATCGTCCTTATGATAAGCAATTCAACGAAACTGATGTTTGTCAGCCTTGTCAGTGCCATGGGCATTTTTATACAGGGAATTGTTTTGAAGGAAGCGGTCAATGTGAATGCAGGAAAGAATTTCTTCCTCCCTATTGCGACGCCTGCAATGACGGCTATTATGATTATCCGAATTGCAAACCTTGTGATTGTCATAAAGATGGAACTATAGGAGGCATTTGCGAAGTTGGAGGAGGGCAGTGCCCCTGTAAGGAAAATTATATGTCTTTGAACTGCACTCAGTGTGCTACAGGGTATTATAATTTTCCTGAGTGTGTACCTTGCGAGTGTAGCGACGAAGGATCTTTGAATAACATTTGCGATCGAGAAACAGGGCAATGTAGATGCAAAAACAACTATGGAGGCTTAAACTGTGATCATTGTGAATTTGGCTATTATGACTACTACAACGGCTGTGAATGTAAGTTAGATAAGATATAATAACAATATATAGTAATGAAAAATAATAAATTTCTAACCTAAAACGTGCATGCTATTAATTAAATTTTCTTTATGCTTCTTTTTATAATTTTATTTGTGTATTTAGTTCAAAACTTCATTTTTCTTCTTAATTAAAATAGAATGTGTTTTATTGTAAAGTATCTTAGCAAGATAAAATTTTAACTGCAAATATTTTAATGGAAATACTTTAATGAAAATCTATGTTAACTCTTATTTAAAACTTTTAAACTATTTATTTTCTTACATTTTCAGTTTGTAACTGCGACGCTAGAGGAACAACCGAAAAAATATGTAATGATGAAACTGCAAAATGCCTTTGTGCCGAAGGATACAGCGGAGAGAGGTGTGACAACAGTGCTCCAGGATTTTGGGGTTATCCTTTAGTTCAATACTGTGGCTGCCACGAGAGAGGAGCCTTATCTACCATCTGCGATTCCTCTGGAAAATGTGCTTGCCACAGTGGATATGCAGGAAGGGCATGTGAACAATGCAGCCCTGGATATTTCAATTTTCCTGAATGCGAACCTTGTAACTGTGATCAGGCTGGGAGTATCGGAATATCTTGCGATGCCAATGGCCACTGTCAATGTAAATATAACTTTGTTGGAATACATTGTGATACGTGCAGGGAAAACTTTTATAATTTTCCTCTCTGTGAAGATTGTAATTGTCACCCAGCTGGCGTTCTGGAAACATTCGCAGGGTGTGGAAACGCTCCTGTAGGAGAACTTTGTGAATGTAAGGAAAGAGTAACAGGTCGGATCTGTAATAAGTGCAAACCGTTATATTGGAATCTTTTGCCAAGTAATCGCTATGGGTGTGAAGAATGTGCATGTCATACACCAGGTACGGTGGGTGCTTTGACAACTTGCGATATGATACATGGTCAGTGTACATGCAAACCTAATGTCTTTTCTCGAGCTTGTAACGAATGCAAAGATGGAACTTTCAACTTAATGGAGGATAACTTATTCGGGTGTAGCGAATGTCAATGTAATATCGGAGGATCGAATAATAATATATGTGACAAGGTGACAGGTCAGTGCTCGTGTAGACACAGGATACAAGGACAACGTTGTGATCAACCAATGAAAACGCATTACTTTCCAACTTTGTATCAACAAAAATATGAAGTGGAAGATGGAAGAACACCTCAGAATACTCCAGTTAGGTGCGCATCTTTTTCGGAACTCATTCATCAATATGATAACTACTCTCTTAACAATCATATTGTAGTTCTTGAGAGTCCTATTATATAATTTTTTCTTTTTTTATAAAGGTACGGGTATGATGAAAACATTTTCCCAGGATATTCTTGGAGAGGTTATGCGGTTTACTCAGAACTTCAGAAGGAAACTCTTCATGATGTATTCATAAGTAAACCATCTCTGTATCGTTTGATATTTTATTACATGAATCCTCTGAATCAAATCCTCAAGGGGAAAATTGTCATAACTCCTGATAATCCATTGGATGATAAACAAGTGCGTACAATCAGCTGATCCTAAACTATATATATATATATATATATATATATATATATATATATATATATATATCATATATAATATATATATATATAATATATATATATATATACTATATATATAATATATATATATATATATATATAAATCGTATAAATTATGAATAAAATAATTTCAGGAAATTGATGTGCACTTCCAACCAACCAAAGGACCAGAATTAATGACTGTGTCAACTCAAAATGGTTTTCCTTTACCATTTGTATTGAATCCTGGAACTTGGACAATCTCTATTCAAAATTCTCAAAGCCTCTTTTTGGTCTGTATAACTTAAATATCCATTTACTCTAATCTGTTCCCACTAAACTGACCCTAAGGATCTATCTTTTAATTTGTAGGACTATATGGTACTTTTGCCGCTAGCATATTACGAAGCAACGATCCTAACGGAAAGGACAACTTCTCCTAGACACATTGGGGGTGACGAGAAACCAAGTGTTCATTATGGACACCCTGATATTTCTCAATTTCCTTATATTTATGGATCTGCCGGTTATTTGGATCTCAATGGAACTAGAGGAGACGTGGAACTTTTTGAAGATGAAAATGTAAGTCTCTATAAGAAAAGTTATTAAAATCTTACCTCATTTTCTTTTAGAAGATAACCAAAAAGCAGAAATATACAAATTTTCCTGAGACTTGAAATCATTTTAATTATATATATATGTATATATATATATATTATTATATATTATATATTTGTGTGTGTATATATATATATATATATATATATTAGTATATATATAATATATATATATATATATATATAAGAAAATATATTATATATTTATATATTATATATATATATAATATATATATTATATTATATATATATATATATATATATATATATATATATATATATATATATATATATATATATATATATATATATATATATATATATATATTTGTGTTTGTGTGTGCGTGTGTGGGTGTATGTGTGTGTGTATGTATGTGTGTGACTTCCTATAACCAAAACAAAGATGAAAGGAAGTGGTGAGGATGAGTAGTGTGGTGTGGTGTGGTGTGGTGTGGTGTGGTGTGGTGTGAAATGTGTGTGCTGAATTAGAGAGGAATGATAGAGGGTGAAAAGGAGCTACGATTCTGACGAGTGGTCTGTGGTACAGAGGTATGGTGGATTAGTTTGTGTGAGTATTAGAATACTAATGTTTAAATTTGAGTTTGAGAAGGTTAATGCATGACATACACTACAACCACACGTACATTGTATGTGTAGTTGTAGTGTATGGTTCTTCTTTAGATGATAAGGAGAGTGAGACTTTCTAACACGATCAAAATTATAGGTCCTTAACCTTGGGGATAGCGCCCCCTGGGTGCACTGGGCTTAATTAAGGGTACGGCAAGTTCTAGGGGGCGCTGAGGCGGTTGGTGAGCTAATATGATAAAATTAAATTATTATCTTCAATAGTTATAGAGGAGACTTGCTACTTCGCTTGACTAACATTGAACCTGATATAGAAAATCTCCCAAGATCTCTCATTAAGCACAAGGAAATCATTAAGCTAATCATCAAATCATTAAATCAATAAATTAACAATTTTAGTCACTATTCATTTTAATCTACGTAATTTTAAATCTTATACTTTGTATTTTTTAGTAAAATTATTTCATCATCCATGTTTAATAAAATTTAGTCACATTTCCTTTTCCTTACTCTTGTCTA
>JABUQX010025569.1:5000-7500 GCA_015478945.1 Trachelipus rathkii
ACACTATGTTTGCATATTTTTGTCACTTCTCGTTCAGACATTTTTATCACTTTTTCGTTTGGACATTTTTGTTACTTTGATTGAACATTTTTGTCACTTTTCCGTCTGGGCATTTTTGTCACTTTTTCGATTGGACATTTTTATCACTCGTTGGGACATTTATATCACTCGAAAGGATAGTTTTGTCACTTTTTCCATTGGACATTTTTATCACTCGACTGGACAGTTTTGTCACTTTTTCGATTGGATATTTTTATCACTCGATTGGACATTTTTCTAACTTTTCGTTTGATTTTTTTTTTTTTTTTTTTTTTTTTTGCAGTATAGCAGTGCTATCTTTATTATATCATAATTCATAGAATTAGGCACTCTAAGTGGCACACTATCAACAAACCACTTTAAACAATAAAGGGAAAAAAATCTCATAACTTTTATTACAATAAAGATACATTAAAATTCCTCATTTTTATTATATATATATATATATATATATATATATTTTTTTATATATATATATATATATATATATATATATATATATATATATATATATATATATATATATATATATATATATATATATATATATATATATAGACTTGTCCTTTAAAAGGAAGTTAACCGATATATATATTGAACGAAAGATGTAATCGATTTTTTTTCGATTATTTCAAGGCAATAGTGCGTCAAAGTTGCCAATGAAACTCCCTGAAATTTCGCTTTACCTACAGCACTTTTATGTTTCACCTTATCAGCATTTCTGTTCAATATCGTTTTATTAACATTTTCTGCGATTTCACAAGGAAATAAAAAGTATTTATATCATTATATATATATATATATATATATATATATATATATATATATATATATATATATATATATATATATATATATATATATATATAGGTGAGATGGTGATTGATTGGATTTGGAAGTTGTGTAACAAAGCTTTTATGGACGATATAATTCCGAGGGATTGGCGGAGAGCAATAATAGTAACCTTACATAAGGGTAAGGAGGATAAGGTAACTGTAGGTATTATAGGGGAATTAGTTTATTGAGTAGTGTAGGGAAGATATATGCTGGTATTTTGGTCGAAAGAGTACGTCGAGTGACTGAAAGACTGATTGGTGAAGAACAAGGTGCGTTTAGAAGCGGTAGAGGATGCTTGGATCAAATCTTATTTACATTGAAACAAATGATTGGGAAAATGAGGGAAGAGAAGAATAAATTGTATTTAGGCTTTATGGATTTGCAACAGACGTATGATATGATTAATAGGAAGCTCTATGGCAGGTGTTAGTGATATATGGTGTGGGTGGTAATCTTCTGAAAGGAATCAAAAGTATGTATGACGATAGTCAAGCGTGTGTAAAAATAAATAGAGTCGAAAGTGATTGGTTTCATATTAACAGCGAATTGAGGCAGGAATGTGTTATGTCTCCTTGGTTATTCAATTTGTATATGGATGGGGTTATGAAAGAATTAGAGGTAGGGGTGGTAGGGGATGGTGTTAGAATGATGGAGAATGGAAGAGAGTGTTGGGTTCCCTATCTATTACAGGAGGATGATTTGGTATTGTGTGTTAAATCTGAAAAGAGTTTGAGTGGATTGGTAGAGAGATTTTTCAGGGTGTGTAAAAGGAGTGGTTTGAAGGTAAGCGTAAATAAGAGTAAGGTTATGATTGTGAGTGAGGAGAGTCCTCGGTGTGAAGTTATGTTAGATGGTGAGCAGCTGGAAAAAGTGTCTGTTTAAATATTTAGGATATATGTTGGATGAAAAGGGAACGGATGATGTAGAGTGTAGTAGGAAAGTTGTGAATGGCAGAAAGGTGGTTGGTGCAATTAAATAGTTGGTGGATGTAAAGTAACTACGTCTTGAGTGCGCTAGGGTCTTATATGAGGGTATGGTGTTACCTGTGTTAATGTATAGTAGTGAGACTATGGTCTGGAATAAGAGGTATAGATCTAAAGTACAATGCGTTCAGATGGACAACCTTAGGGGAGTATTTGGTGTGGGAAGAATTGATAAAATGAGGAATGAATGTATTAGAGAGTTGTGTGGTGTGAAGAAAGTGGTAAATGAGAGAATAAAGGAAAGTACGTTGAGATGGTTTGATCATGTGGAAAGGATGGATGATAGTCGGTTGGTTAAAGAAAGAAATAAAAGTGGATTGAGTCAGTAAAGGAATGCCTGGAGAAGAGAAATGTGAGTTTGGCAGAGGCGAGAAGGAAGGTGCATAACAGGAGTGAATGGCGGGTTTTGTGAGGTGGTATGGTTGTAGCCCACCTGGGCCAAGGGATGAACCCCACATTGACGAGATGCCATAGTGAGGGTCCGTCGCTGTTCCGTGAAGCTCTAGGGTGGATTTTCTTACTGCGACGAGTTCTCACTAAAAGGTATAAAGGGGGCGGTAAGGCTGGGCTTTCTTTTCGACTTGCTTCATATTCTTCTACTGATTTTCTGTTTCCAGTGTATGTTAGGCACCTTACCCCCA
>JABUQX010025570.1:0-19160 GCA_015478945.1 Trachelipus rathkii
GAAAAGAGAAAGAGATGTTACTAAACCGACCACAATTTACTTCACGTAATGTCAAAAGTTACTTGGTTTGTAATTCCTTCCATTAACCTACGGTATGTTGCGTTAATTTATAAGTATGTGTGTCGTGGTACACACAAGTGCGATTCAATGTTTTTGAAGTGGATAGCGGATGTAAAGGTCACTGTAGGTAAAAAAGTTGTCTTCATAATTAAGTAATACGCTAACCGATTCACGATATATTGGCGATCCTATCTTCACATTTCAAATATCTTGGAATATGGAAAATATACCTTCAACGCACACACCTGCCCAATAAATAATAAATCAAAAACACACTAGGTTTGTCCTCGCATTTTCACTACTCACGCATGCCCAAGAAATGAAAGTCTTATTGATCCCATTTCGTATCACCATCATCTTAATTACAAACGCAACATGGTTATAATAATTCCGAGAATTTTGTCACAATCACTAAAGTATCAACGCAGATACACAGACTGTCTACGATATTCGCAGTGCATCTTAGGAACACCCCTAATATGATCTAAACCTATATATATATATATATATATATATATATAATATTATATAATAGTATTATATAATACTATATATATTTATTATAATAATATATTATATATAATAAATAATATATAATATATATATATATATATATATATATAATAATATATATATTATAATATATTCTATATATAATATATATATATTATATATACTATATTACTATATATATATATATACTTATATATATATATACTAATATTATATAATTATTTTACAATTTAAAAAAATATGGTACCGTTTAATGAAGAATACGACCAGCCTGTTAACAACTAAATCTTTTGGTGAGATTATTGAAGTAATATAAATATAATAAAGTAAAATCATGCAGGCAACAATCTCCAAATCTACATTTTAAATTGCAAGAAGTAGATAATTTTACGATTCACTAAAGGAACTTGTTGTCAGGAAGTACTTAACTAAATACAATCCAAAGAAGAAAGAGGAAATACACAATTCATAAGTTACACACCTTACCGCCAATCAACTACAACACACACACATAATCACACAATATATATATATAGAATATTACTATATATATAATATAATTATCATATATATATTATATATATAATACTATATATATAATATTATATATACGTATATTATATATTATATACTATATTAATATATATATAAATATAATATATATATATATATATTAAATATATATATAATATATATATATACGATGATAGTATATATATATATATAGTAACTATATATACATAGTATAGTATAGCATATATTATATAATATTATTATTATATATAATATATATATAATATAGTATATTATGATATATATATATTAATAATATATATATATATATATACAACACATATGTATCGGGGTCAAAATTAATTCTGCGGATGAAATGTGAAAAATGCGGCTTGTCTAATTTTACAACATCCCGGAATGCGGATGCTTCCATTCTATATATTATATATATTATACTTATATAGTTATATATAATATATATATATATATAAATATATATTATATATATGAAATATATATATTATATATATATTATATATATATAGTAATACATATATAATAGTGTACCACCTAATAAAAAGACAACGCTTCATAATACTATATATATAGTAATCTAATATATATATTTACTATATAATTATAATAACTAATTTAATATATTATATATAAATATAATATATTTTATATATATATATATATAGTTCTGATAAATATATCATATATATATATACTATTAATATTTTTGTCTGCGTTGCAACAGATTTTAAGGTCTTTAATTTATTTTTGTTTTGTATTTTTACTTGTTTTTTTTTTCGTTTTTTTTGCTGCCTAGACCAATGTCTATGAGACTGGTGAGAGATATCGGAAAATATTTTTTTTTTGATAAGTATTAAATGAATATAATGGAAGCATTAGATAACTAAGGGTAAAGGTTGTGAGACTGGCCCATGGCAGCAGAAAGGCTACAATTCTTTCATGTCTATTTTTATATTATATATATATATATATTATATATATTATACTTATATAGATATTAATATATATAATATATAATAATATATATATATATATATATATATATATATTTATATATACGTATATATATCTTAAAATTAGGCAGAAACATATAAATTAAATTAACTTATAAAAAGAAAACACACCCAATCCCAAACCTAACTCAAATCTCTGAAATGAGTCTGCAGAAAACGGAAAGAAACTCAATAACTAGGAATCAAGATTAAATGTCATATAAAAGGGAAATGATAATGTAGTGGAGTTCACAGAAGAAAGGTGCTGAAAAGAAGGATGCCCCACAAGAACAAGCCGAGGTCCCGTTATCACAATACAATTAATTATAAAGAAAGCAGTGCACCTGTGGTAACAAGAGCGGCGATCATTGATCCTTGGAATGCGAGAGTTGAACTCCCCGAGCACCCTGCCGTATGTAACCCATAGTAACGAGATAATGCAACAATGTTCACTCCTCACAGTAGATATCTTGTCAAGTGAAATTGAACTAAAACTGACAGGTGGACAGGTTATTCTAGTTTTTTAAGCTTAAGATTCAACCTATCCCACGTCGAATCGAGTACGTCCACTCATTAAAGACGGATAAGACCATTATAATAGCTACGTTAAGAATAAAAATTCCGCAACATCTAACAGGAACTCCAGCTTTTTTAGGCATCTTTAGCCAACACGCATTGTGATCTGAGGCTGCAAAAGATAGTTTATTTACGTTCAAGTACCAATAAAGTTTTTGTTGTCTGGCAATGAAGACGGGAGCCGTCTAGAGATATGGAAAAGTAGTTAATTTGAGAAGGGAAGAGTACGAAGTGGAGTTTTTCTTAAAGTCGCAATTTCACAAGATTGAGGAGACTCCACAAGGAAATTCAATCTCGATTAGCAAGATCAGAAACCAGAAATACATTTGGATCTGATTGTAAGAGATGGAGAGTTTGATGACATAAAAGAACAGAGCTGGAAGTGCAGCTTAGAAGATCGGTAATGAAAAGTAAGAATATAATGTTCGAAGATAAACAGAACCTTGCGGACCACCACAATTAGACAATAGGGAATGACTATAGAGGTCATTCTTATCACAATGCCGATATTCGATCGACTGAAGAGAAAATTTGAGACATGAGTACAACAAGAGAAGCTGGAAACCGAAGAGAGGGAGCTTAAAGAGTAATGACGCATGCTACTCGGTCAGAAGCTTTCGAAATGTATATATTATATTAATATATAATAGTATCTATATAATATTATATATATTATTATTATATATTTATATATAATAATATATATATATATATATATATATATATAATATATATATATAGACTATTATAAATAATATATATATATTATGACTATATACTATCATAGATATATATGCTATCTAGTATATATATATAAATATATTATAGTATATATTATTATAGTAATATATAGGAGCGCTCCTAACTCAGTGGTAGAGCACTCTCGTAGGAAGCGAGAGGGCCCAGGTTCGAGACTGGTTGAAGCGAGAGAATTGCAAGTTTATTCTCATTGTTCTCAAGCTCGTCCCAATCTCACGACGTAATATACATTTTAACTGGTGCTTTGCTACTCAATGGGTGAAAAATCTCGGCTCTCGCATATGGCTGCAGCCAGCAGAGATAATATCTAACAAAATACCCAAGTACGAGACTAGGCAAATTAACCTGACAGTTCTTCTTCAGAATAGTTTAATCATTGGTGAGAATATTATTAGATATTATAGTATATATATAAATATCATATATATATATATATATATATAATGTTATATATAATATATATAATATTTACTATATATATATAATATTCATATATATATATATACTATATATAATATAAATATAATTATAATACGTATAATATAGTATATATAAATATATATCAATTATTTACACAGATTCAATTGTGAATCGCATTGTTAATCCACTTGTCCATGTTCAGAAACAATAAAACTCTCAAAAAGAAAAAAAAGAAAAAAATAACTTTATCATTTATTTATTTATTCTATGAAAAATGAGGGAAATAAATTAAAATGCTAAAAAAAAAGTTTCTAACACTGGAAAAGTTGTTTCATGGATTCCCCAGCCCTAATATTTTCCTGGGAGACCAGAGACCTCTCATTTTAACCTAATAGCAAATAACAAAGAAATCTAGCCTATAGTAGTAAAGATATATATATAGATAGTATATAATAGATATATGTATATATATATATATAATATACTATCGTAATAATATACTATTATATATAATATACACATATAAAGACTGCCCCTTGCTTTCACCATTGACTGGAAAATCACAGGATCCGAGCGGCAAACGTGATGTATTCTTAGAGCATAATTAATACAGATTTGCGGGAACTGAACCCAATGTCTACTATGACCCTTTCCATTTGTTTCTACGACAAGGAAGGGAAAATACCATATATATTATATATATATATATTATATATATATATGATATATATATATCATTATATATGATTTATATTTTATATATCTAAAGTATATGCATATATATATATATAATATATATTATATTATATAATTACATAGATAATAATAATACAGTTGTTAAATATTGCCATAATCGCAATTTTATTATTATATGCATATTAAACACAGACATGCATCGAAAGCATATGTCCTCATTTCGCACAATGCGGTGGTTCATGCCCGGAAAAGGGCAGTTAATTGTCTTTACCTCCCACTTAATATTCTTTGTTTGAAAATATAATATATATATATAATATATATTATAATATATATATAATATTATATATATATATATATAATTATATATATAATATATATATATTTATATATATATATATATATATATATATATATATGATGAACAAACACCCCTAAAATAAAGAGCTCACTCTAATTCATTTGAAAACCGACATAATATTTAAAAACGTTTTAAAGAAAAAAAAAATAGATATTCTTAATTTTTTTCAATCCGAATCCATGAAAGATTATACAGTCAAAACTCTAGATCTGTCCAAATTTAAATTGCTATTTAATAAAATATGCTTCATTAAAATGTTTCTTAAACCATTTAATACTGTAACTTTTTTTTTAGGAGAATACCATATTAATATTTATTTACATTTGAGATAAATGATATATATTAATTATAATCATATATATTATATAGTATATTATATATATATTATATCATATATATATATAATATATATATATATATATATATATATATATATATATATATACTATATATATATTTCATAAAAATATAAAATAAATTATTTTTACATTTTTCAATATCTTCGTTATGCCATAACATTATCCAAACGGCAAAGTACGGAATGGTGCACAAAAAATGCACCGTAAAAATCAAAATAGCTAACTAGATAGACCCGTAGACTTGATCGAAGAAGAACGTTATTCCAAATCAACCTCCATCTTATACCCATAAAGGAAAGACCATCACAACTAAAATAGCCACTAAAATTTTTTATCTCGCAATTCCAGTGTCCACCGCCCTGTAGGCCATTTCCACAACAGCCCCCCCCCCCTTCATAAAACCATGCCAATTTTTCTCTCAGTTTTATGCTACTAGTCTCCTCGGTTCTACTATTCACATTCCTGTCTCTTCAGACAGCCCTTTACTGGACTCTATTCACTTTTTCCTCTGAACTCCTCCATTCTCTTTATTCTCAACACAACCACACACCTACACACAACACACATCACACAAACACACCACACACAACACACACACACCACAACACACACACCACACACACACACTACACACCACAAATCTAATAGCACAGCTTAACCAACCACTATTATCATACACATCCTTTTCCATATAACCAAACCATCTTTAATACACTCATTTTATTCTATTCATTCCACGATTTTCTTCACACACAACACAGCTCCTAACATGTCCCTTAAGATTATCCATACATTTTATGAGTGTAGGATGAAAATTGTTATGCTATAAACTAACTTAAACCGGTAACATTATATATTAATATATATTATATATATATATATATATTATACTAAGTATATATATCTATATTAATAATATATATATATAAAATATAATATATATATATATAATATATATAAATTGAATGATGAATTAAAGAATGAATTTAATGCCAACTTATAAATATTAAAACTAAATAAGACGACAAAAAATTACGGAATTTTCTTATCAGTAAATAAAAATTTGTTTTGCAACCGCACGATTTGGAGCCAAATTTATATTACAACTTATATTTCGAAAAAGAAGTAGCAAACACTAAAAAAAAATAGAATTATATATATATTACAAATATCATCATTTATATATTAATAATATAACCTTTCCTACAACATACCTAACTACTATAATAAATTATATATAGATGTGATAAATATAATAATATAATAGTAACAGAATGATAATTATAATAGGGAATATTAAATACATCTTATTCGTAACAAAAATATCTAAAATTATTAGGATGGTCTCACAGACTCTCAACAAACAACACAAAACAATCTCTCGCAACACATTTCACAAGACAGTCATAAAACCGTCCATCCACATATATGAGGAAAAATAATTCAAATCCCGACAGAACATAATTACTAAGCAATCACAACACACACACACTTCTTTACCACGACAAACAATAGAATTAGACAACTTCCACATTGATATATAAAAACACTCAATAAAACCCTCTCAAAAACTTACTCAGTTAAACGCGTTCCCTGATTAAAAACTTTATATTCACTTTAGAAAGTTACTGTCAATCATAACTCAATTATTAGCACACAATATTACAACTAGTTCCGATTCAAACCTTAAATTACAATCTAACATATCTGGAAAAGATACAATTATCAATTCACAAAGTGAAAACCAGGCATATATACGACAAATCACACATCTTAACTATCGCTCTATCATTACTATCGTTCACTTCTGATAAAAACTCTGGAACAAGTTCATAAACTTCATACTGTATAGAATAAAAGACAAATACATCCCAAACAGGAAAGTTCCGAACATGAGCTTTACAAGCAGGATACCATATCGAACACTTATTACAAGCTTCACTTATCACAATGTATACAGTACACCAATAATAGACGGCTTTAAAATCTAGTTAGTGCCTACGCGATATATATATACCTTGACAGGCAACTACATAAACAAAAGGATTTATGACACAGTCCTAGACGCAAATCTACCATGCAACAATAATAAATAAAATGATAAATATTAAAAACTACTAATTTAAAGAAATGGTTATCAAACTCCTATCGGGAAAAGCCGCTCAAATACAATCAAAAAATCATCCACAATAAACAATTACACACAAATAAACGTAGTATCGCCCAGGGAAATCTTAAATCTCCCTGCATCTTTCTGAACATATTCGATTCGCTGAATCTATTGCTGAAACTGACCAAACCAGTATCCAACATTAAAGTTAATCAAAGCTATTCGCGGAATACACTCTATAAGCTTAACCGTATCAACCACAAATTTAACACATGTTCTAACTGCCAACAATACTTTCAATCAACCAAATACATAAACTTGCTAACACGAGCAATAGAAGTTCTCATCAGCAAACAAATCAATCTACACAACTAATCCACAACAGACCGTACAACTTCGCTACTACCTGTATACCTCAAATCTCAATATAATATAGCACCCAGGCTAAACAAAACGCGCAAATCCTAGGAGTAACCTAAGATACCACACTTAAAGCTTTCTCAAAAACACATAGAAACAATAACATCAGCAACCAGGAAATTAAACATCATAAGAACCATAGCTGGCACACGATAAGCAAAAATAATAAACTTAATATACATCGCCATATACAAACAATTTATATATCGCCATCACTGAACTACGTTTCACCAATATGGCATCTGTTATTAAACTAAGGGAAGCATGAAAAACTCCAACAGCCCAAAATAAGCACTCAGAATTATAGTAGGATGTACATTACAACACCTCAAAAACACTTACACGATGAAACAAACACACTTATAGAAAACACTCTAGAAATATGATAGGCAAACAATTTTACATGTTTCAAGAAACAGATACACACCCACTATCACAGACTAAAAATAACCCTCGCATGCTTCCCTGTCATATACAGAAACACAACATCCTATGTAAGCATACAAACCCACAAAACCAGCATCTCATACTCAAACATAATCACACAACTCACCTAACAGAACAACTATTTCAGAAATAGTCAACCAAACAACTATTCATAAATGACCACCACCCCAGCCCAGAACTACATCTAATTTAGCCTCAATTCCTATAAACATCCAGTCTAATCTTTATCCAAGCTGAGATGCGGCCACGGCCCAGCCCAACTTTACAATACAAATACAAAAAATACGATCAACCATCAACCAAACATACTTCAAATATCTGCATATAGTGGCAACCAAGCCCCCGCAATAACTGTGTCTCATTTTCTACTCGAATGTCTACTAACGCAGCATTCCAGAGCACGTGGGAAAGCAAATGCCTTGAGCGATCTATTGATAAGAAGCCGGCAGCGGCGGGGGGCATCTCTTAGCGGATGTGTGGCCCGCTCTGAAGAGGGTGACGCCAGAGGGGCGCTAAAAGGTTATATATATATATATCCCTATGCTATAATTATAATATATTATAATATATAATAGTTACGATACTATATATATATATTATATATATATATATATATTATAATCATACGTATATAATATATTTAACATATAACTACGAATATAAATTTGATATATATCTAAATTATATAATATAATATGATATTATGAGTTATTATGTATGGCGAGAGAGGTATATACTATAGTATTCTATCAGTAAGAGTTAAACTACCTTGCTCAAAAATATTACCTGAAGGTATAATATATATTGTCTGAGTAACGCTGAGATGTCTAGGCTATTTCTTATCTATACTAGTATATATATATATATATTATGAATTGCTTGCAACACAAAACATAGCTTTTTAGATGTTTATGTTTTTCGCTTTTATATTTTTTTTTTCAATATATGCTTTATGACCTGTCCTTAGTGGCCACATGGAATTTTTAATATTTTTTATAGCAGATTAGAAATGCTTGGACCATATGTGGTTTTTTTGTAAGATTATTTTAATCCGGAAACAAATAAAGCCCTTATTTTTGGGAAAATAACGTTTATTAATAAATTCAGGAAATTAAACTTTTCAAAAAACAAAAATTAAAAAATTGAAATTGAAATTGGAAGGCGAAGACTTCTTCCGAAAAATAATTTGATTCCTATCAAAATCCAGCCGAGAAACAATGTTCGAAAAGGGAAAACTTTGTTTTTTTTGTTTTACAAAGAAATGTTAGACATAAAAGGAGACTCTCTCGTCTCTCTGCCTTCCTCTCCCCTCTCTTCTTCTCTCTCTCTTCTCTCTGCCGGTCTCGTTTCCCTCTCTCTCTTCTTAATCCCTCTCTCTCTCTCTCACTCACCCTCTCCCCAATTGTGAGTCGGAAGGCTGATAATAACATGGAAATTAGAAACAAAAACTAAGAAAGAAACCCCCGAACAGTATCCGGCTAAGGCAAATGCTTACTGGCAGCTTTCCTGGATGATGAACTGTCAGATTAGCAACAATATAATAGGAATATAAAGAATATAAATATAAAGAATAACGCACTGTGATATCCCTGCTATTATATTAATAAAATAAGAAAGGATAATGTAATTAAAGAAGAGTAATGCAAATGAAGTATAATAATGAATGGTTTGTAAAACAATAATAATGCAATAATAACTAATAGCATTAAGGTTAGAAGCCTAGAAGATTATTAACAAGAAGAACGTAAAAAAATCTGTTGAAGAGAATAAGATATATAAAAAGATCTGACTCATATCTATTGTTACTTGAAAGTTTCAGGAAGAAGAGTTCTCAACTGAGAATATCGGACTTCCTGAGAATATCAAATTTGATAGATAAATAGGCCTAAAAGGAAACGTCAAAGGAAATAGTCTGTCCTCCCGATCGCGATGTCTTCAGCAGATAAAGAAGGGAAGGATTAGGTCGCGCGACGGGAATATCCGGAACATGGGAGAACAATGACCGGAAAAAAAAAGCGGCCAAATGCACAATGTCTGACGGCATCACGCTTGGATAAAAAAAAAAAATAAAAAAAAAAAAAGTTGATTCGGTAAAAAAATAAAACGGTGGGGTGGGGGTGCGTTAAAGAGTAGCTAAATGAATTAAATTTTTGGTTGCTTTTTATATTTGTTTCTTTTTTTTACTTTGTCTATTATATTATTATATTATAAGTATGATATAAATTCATTCTTATGTTTATTATTATATTATGTATTATTATATTAGTGATTATTATTACTTTCTTAATTGTTACTAAATTATCTTTATCATTGTCTAAACGTTCGTCCGCTAACTTATTATTTTAAATTCAATTTATAATATTATTAGTTATTTAATGTAGTCATATCAGTTAAATATTATTCTAAATTGTTATTTAAAATTGTTTGGGATTACATGACCTGAGGTACTGAAAACAAACATTTTTTATAATATTTAATTGCTAAATTATATTATTTTTGGGGCTCAAAGAACACTACATTGTGTTATTAGTAGCCTCCTTTCAGAAATTAAATACGATTAAGCATTGTTTATTATAGTCACTAAATATTATAATATAGGTAAAAAACATAATAATGTAAATTGTTTATTTTTCTAGAATCAATTGCATTTATGATTGATTGAATTAATTAAATTATATTGAATCTGTCAGATTTTTTCTTGCTTTAAAATAAATAAATAAGCAAAATAAAATTTATTATTATTATTATTATTATTTATATTATTATATTATTTAATTATTATATTATTATTATTATTACATCCTCCTTCCATCCTCACTCTCCATCTTCCATCCTCACTTTCTATCTACTATCTCATTACCTTCAATCATTGTATTATTATTATTATTAATTATTGTTTATTATTATTATTATTATTATTAGAAACAATTGATTTCAAATTAGTTTTGGTAAAGTCATCGTAAAAGGACACAAAAACTTTGGTTTACTTAGAAAAATATATTTCGAAATAAAAGCAAGCGAATACATGCTGCATCTTAACCAAAGTGCACAACTCACTCAGCACACTCTGACTCAACAGTTAAAATTCTCCGTTCAAAAGTTAAAATTCTCCGTTCTTCTAGACTCTAGAGTCTAGACTTAGAATAATCTTCCCAAAACAATAATTCAAGAAAATAACGGGATCTTTCAAATAAACAATTAACCTCCTTAAACGCTCTATAAATGTTTGTTACACGTTTGTTTGTATGATTTAACGATGAGGGATATTTCAAAATAAAAAACCTTAACACTCTCAAAATGTTTAAAAACTTTTTGTTTGTAAATAAAATATAAATAATATATATACAAATGTTTGTTACACGTTTGTTTGTATGATCTTAAAGATAGGGGGATCTTTCAAATAAACAATTAACCTCCTTAAACACTCTAAAAATGTTTGTTACACGTTTGTTTGTATGATCTTAAAGATAGGGGATCTTTCAAATAAACAATTAACCTCCTTAAACACTCTAAAAATGTTTGTTACACGTTTGTTTGTATGATCTTAAAGATAGGGGATCTTTCAAATAAACAATTAACCTCCTTAAACGCTCTATAAATGTTTGTTACACGTTTGTTTGTATGATCTTAAAGATAATGGATAGTCATTTCATATAAAAAATTTACTCTCCTTAAAACACTCTAAAATGTTGTTAACCGTTTGTTTGTTTATTTGATCTCTAAGATAAGGGAGAGTCTTCAGGATACATACAATTTACCACATTACCATAAATCACTCTTATAAATAGTTTGTTTGACAGGTTTGTATGATGTTGATCTTAAGATAGGTGATTTTTACTGAACACTTACACAATAAAGCATACTCTACAATTTATTATCTAGTTTGTTGTCATTATCTTCAGAGTAGGGGTAATCTTATCAATGTAGAGCAGTTGCTCCCGTTAATAACACTCTATAGAAAAAATGTTATAGTTAAGTGGTTGGATTGTTTGTTGAGTCTGTAAAAGATGTGGATGGGTTGCCAATAACATTAAAGCTCTTACGACAGAGAATAACTGTTTCGTTGACACATTTTCGCTTGTTATGTATACTTAAAGTTGAGAGATCTTCCATAATAAGCAAGTTAACCTCCTGTTAAACACTCTCTAAATGTTTGTTACATGTTTATTTGTATTATCTTAATGATGAGGTAATTTAATACAATGGGTAATAAAAAAACCTTTTTGACACCAAAGGAAAAATACGTTCATAATATCTATGAATTGCTCTGTTGCAAAATCTTTGTTAACAAGTGTAATTGGTAAAATTGATAAAAAACAGGAATATTGTTATTCTTTTTATCTCTCTTCCATTTTAAAGTTAGTTATGAATAATTTTCTGTTTATTAGAATTGCATTAACACTATGTCTATAAAGGTTAAATCCTATTGTTTTGTCAATAAAAGATTATATAATTCAATCAAGAAAACTCTTAAAATTTGAGAAAAAGGAGCGCAAATATAATTTAAATTGAAGCTAGTACCAAACGGTCGACAAGGTAAATGATTGACATATGTAAAAAAAAAAAAATCTAACCTAAACCTTAACCTAAATCTAACCTAACCCTACCGTAAACCTTAAGAGCCTAGACTAACCTAACGCTGCTTCTGTCACGGCTGTATACTCAGATGAATATATTTGGATTATCGTTTATCGACATTTGGACTTAAACTCTCCTTTATTATCTTCACCATTTCCAAATCTCTTCTTACAATTGTTTAAATTTGTCATTATGATATTTAATATATTAATAACAGTTTGTACATAGCATCACCACTTCTCATATCTGCCCTCCAAGTTCTAGGAGGTAGTGCGTACATGACTCTTTCGCGAAACGGAAATGTAGTGAGGATATGACGCAAAGTCCAAAGAATGCCAGGCATTACCGTCACCATTTTTTAATACAGTGGTTAGTGAGAACAGCGAGTCGCAATCAGAAGTAAATCCACGCTGAGAGTTGCAGGGAGCTCTTGCTCTCAGGACCCTCAACATATTGTATCTCTTCATATTTATATAGTACTTATTTTTTAAGTACTTCTGTTCTAAATATGTTAAAGATTAATAATGTCACAAATTTTCTTTCTCTTGATAACTATTTGGGGAAGTATTATGTTTGGTTTTAACTATTTTTGTATCTTATGGAACTCTCTTTTTAGTAAATAACCATAATAGTGTTATTTTATCTAATGATAGATAATCATATATCTTTCTGCAGCTATATTTCAAATTATTAAGGGACTGTTCGCTGTAGAGTTTTTAGAGTGGAACCTGGTCGCATATTATAATATCTCAAGAGCTTTCTGTCTACACTCGTAAAGCGGGACAATCATATGTTAATTATTGAGCTACAGAATTATTAGTAGTGGCTGATGTTCCAGCAAATTGTTATATAATCTGTTTTAGCACAAACGTATGATATTTGTCTACATTCCAATTAGAGAGCACAGATAATCAATAGGAACATTTGGAGATTTATTTCCGTTTCAATCAAGGGTTCAATTATCTTGTAGTTTGACCTACTCACATGGCTTAGTGAGATAAAGGCTCCCGGTTCAATGTGTTACTGAAGCCACGCTCGGAGTTCCATTGATGTTCGAATCACGTCTTGTATATGGGTGCAGAGTAACGACTCTCCTATTGAGAGGCTTAGTTACATTAATAAAATTCGCTGTCGTGAATCATGAGAGCTATGCAAGACCCTTGATAATTCCTGTAGCTTAAGCATATAAATCATATTTTTAGAATAATTACTAGAAAAATAAAGAGAGAGAAAAACAAGTGGTGCTGAGAGTTAGATCATAGTTTTCAACTTATTTCCGTTCTCTTTGATTAATAAGACAAATTTTTTCACCCTAGAGTGGGAGATTTTTCTATGTAAGATTATTTTTTCTTTGCTTTCTTTTTCTAAAGATATTCTACACCTACTTATGTACGTGATTTCTATCTCCCTACAAGATTTTTCCGGTTTCCATTTATTGGACCAATTATTATTTTATATAGACGTATTCAGAACACTTTTATAGAATAATCATAAAGGATTTTTTTCTTTCTCTCTCTTCTGAATTACATTCAATATATCGACCGTTATCCCACTATCACTATTTTAAAACCATTATGGTCTATTAATTAATGACTTACCCCGCGGACAACAATTAGATTTTGTTTTGAAAAGCTGTTACTCACATGAGTTGTAGGATCATTCTATTGTCATTGTAATTAGTTCCTCGATTGCCAGTGTTTCCGGTTTTCTTTTGTTTTTTACAGCTCCAATGGAAACTTAAGAACTATCGTGCGATTTTTAGTCGTACTTGCGAACAGAAACTTTACAAGAAACATTCGTTTAATACCAAGAACTGCACCATTCACTAGGATATTTTAAGGTGTTTTTTAGTCTCATGTCTAACAAAAAAGTGTTTTTCACATGTATGAGTTAATATGGACCATGCTCAATATACGTAATTTTCTTAATCAAGAGGATTGAAACCCAGGCCAAAGGAGTCCATACAGGCCGCATGATCCATGAAAATATGTTATACTAAAAGAGCACCTTTCATATATGCGGTCATTTGTATTAAGTTTGAAACTTATTCCTGTTTGTTAATACTTCACCTCATTGAGACAGTATCAGATAATCATATAAAGGAGTAAAGTACACTAGCAAATAATGATCACCAAAAAGTGAACATCAATGTTTAATATTAAAACAATATAATTATTATTCTTTTTAAAATTAATTTATAAAAAAAGAAAGTATACATATAATCATTATTATTTTTACAAGTTATGTACGCCTTTCTCTTTTTATTCTTTCGAGCATTTTATCGAGCTTTTCAAATGTGCCTTCTATTTGTGCCATGAGGCAATCTTTAGAGTATTAACAAATCAAGGACAAAAGTTTAGAAAGAGAAGGACTGTCTTTGGAAGAGCTTTCCACCCCTTTCCAGTTTCATTATTTAATAAGAGTTTAGCGCTGACACATCACTAATAAAGAAAACTTGCGTTTTTACTTTGCACTAATATCAAATTTCTCTCAGCCGCCGCTTATACCGAGAACTACGTAAATATAATAAATATAATATACATAATATTATTTATTTTTTATAGTTATTTATATTTATTTTCTCTAATAATAATAATATAGGATTAGTTTATGACATAATAATATATATAATAATCTCTATTAGTATACCTGTTCATTGGAAACGGCTTTCTTTTTCCTATACAATATTTATTTATTATTATTTAGTATAATTTTAATATAATAATATACTTTAATTTAATATAATAAATGATATAAATATAATGAAATGATAGTAATATAATTAATAATTTACACGAAAATACTACGACCACATTCAAATATTTGAACTTCGAACTTTGTAGACACTATACTTATAAAGGTAACGTTTTTTATGTGTTATTTTAAGCTACATAATAATTTTCTCGAGCTAAAAATTTAAGGCAAAACTTACATTATTTATATATATGGGAAGAAGCAAATAGATCAGAAGGGTGTCTGAAGTAATAATTATCGAGCACTGTAGAGACGAGTAACCTTGTTGACAGATACCTATATTTCAAAGATTCTCAAGATGATGAGGTGTATTGAAAACAACATTGACCAGAAGAGTTTAAAACGGGAAAGCAAACGAATTGTGTTAGTGAGTTGGGGATTCTATTAATATTTATATATTATAGTTTTAAATATTACTTTATAATTTTATATATATATATTATAATAGGTATATATATATCTGGTCTATTATACTTAGGTTGATATAATTAAATATTATATATTTAATATTTTAAATATATTTATTTTAATATGTTTATATTATAATATCATTCTTCGCAACATAGTACCATAGCAATGCCTTTTGTCGAGTTGGAAAAGGACCCAATTCCCGAGGATGCGGAGAAGGTTGGTTGTTCAGGTGAGAAGAGTTTTTGGTCTTAATTTGTTCTATGATCAGAGAATAGTACCTTATATGTCGTATCTTAAGGTGGCGAAAGGATGATGTTGAAGAATCGATTAGCAGCGCTCCTTTTGCTCAGCGTAACGCAGTCGGAGTGCTTGCCACAGCCTGGTTCGTGAGAGTTACGCATTCTAAATGTGACTTCATGCGAAAAAGCATGAACGAGTGATTTGTATGTAGAATTAGTAATCTGTTCTGGCGCTTGATAGTGTGTTGGTTATGTCGTAGTGATGATGTGTTTATTGATTGTACGGTTAGAGTCTGGTGATATAACGACCATGCGCGGTAAACTGCATACGTAATTATTTTAATAGATTAAAATAGAAAATTACGACAATTTTTTTTTTGTGTCCGTCACGTAGGGATTCGAACGAGGATCCTTGAACAACTTATACTGAAGAGTGGGAAACCGTGTTGAGAGCACAGCCAAAAAAAGCTCGCTTAACCCAAAGACGACCAACATTGAATTTTTTTAGTTTCAAGTTGAATTTTGCTACACGTGGTTTTATCAACAAGGCTCTCAGGTGATATATATTTTATTTATTATATATGTACATAAAAATAGGTATTTATATATTATTTATATATGACTAAGTATAAGCGAGGTACAACATGTAATATATAATATTATTTCTTATAAGGAATATGTGTATATAATACTTTTATATATATTATAAATAGTATAGGTATTATACCTGTTATAATTTTACTATCGTATATACATATAGGTTATAATATATATGTATATCGAGGAGTCTCGTGCGATTAATATATTTCTTCTATATGAGTAGGGCTTTGTATATTTATATTTAATTTATATTATAATATTTATATAATAGTTAAAGTCTATTAGATATAATTATTATATATCACTTAATTTAAATTTGTTATAATCTATATTTTATATATTAAATTTACAACAACAGCTTATATATATTTATTTTTATCCAATCTTAAATAGTGATGTGTCAGGGTAGTTATATCTATACGTGTCATATATGTTATTATATTTTTATTTATCTTATTGATTATATTATAAGAATTCTTTTTGATTATTAATATTATGTATTATTTTATTTATTATTTTGATTTATTTATTTATAAATTAATATTAGTTATTATTGTTATATATATATATAACTGTATGGAAAAATGTTACGGCTATATATAGATTATATTATTTTATATAGTAATACTATAATAGTATATATATATTAATTACTTATAACTATATAAACTATTTATATATATATAGTATAGCTATATGTATACTAGTCATATACAACTATTCATGGCTCAACATTTAATTATATAAGAATCACACTCAGCAGAATCGCTACAACAACGTTTAGAATCACAACGAAAGAGTAAGCTTAAGAAGCTTATCTGATAGTCTTTTTAAATTATAGAAACTATCTATCACAACAAAATTTTGGCTCAATAGCACCGCCTCCTAAAGATTTGTCCGTCTGTTAGTTACGTTTAATTGATTTGTCATCAAAGCTTTACTTGCTTGTTCATGTGAAATAATATTTAATTAAATTTTCAAAATTTTTACCAACAATTACAAAAAATTTATGCTATCATCGCTCTCCAGACTCCAGTTTGTGTATACGTCCGAGCTACCTAGCATACCCTTTTAATGACAAGTTCGCGAGCATATCGCCTAACATATATTAAAGGCCGAAAGAATGCTGCTTCACGTTCCTATATAGGTATATATATTGTTGCCTTTATAACTAGATATATGGTATAAAATAATCTAGTTAGATCGGATTATTGGTAGGTCTAGTAAGTGTAGAATACTAATAGTTAGTATTAGCTGCTATATAATATAATAAGGTAGTGTCAAGGGTTCCATGTATTATAGTAGGTGATATGCATTAATATACCTAAAGATATATTGTCTAGGTTTAGTGGAGTCTACTGTATACTACACTATATATGATCTAATGAAATATATATTACGCGGTGTGTAGTATATAGTAATGTTTAATAATATATAATATATATAATGGTTTAATATAGTATAATTAAATTATAATTTAAAATAGTATTATATAATTATATTATCTATATATTATTATATAGATATAAATAATATAAATTAAGTTATTATTAAATATAATTAATGAGTATATTAATAGAATAATTATCATAATAAAATAATGTTTATACAATTATTTAAAATATAAGAAGATATGGACAAACGATATTATCACTTCTTTACATCTTCAATTCTCTCATACTAGTTGAGGAATTACATGATACAGGAGATCAATACTTTGACATGGTTATATCACACAACAATCGTTATGCTACTATATTAATCTTCGTTTATTAGATTAAAAGAACATATTCTGAAATAAATTGGGGCATTAGTACCTATCTAATATCAGCTGACCTTGAACCACTTCATAATTACTTTTTCCATCTAACATATATTTGCAGTATTAATATTGTTATCAATGTAATGATTGTATCAAATTTAGATGTGAAACATTGTTTTTGTGAGCAAAAATTTGGTAGTATGATGATCAGACGAACAGAGCTTCTTGAAACGTATTATTAAATATTCAATGTTATTATTGGTCAACTTTATGAATATGGACGTATTCTATAAGTCTGTTCTTACAGTTTATACTTGTGAGTGTTATTGTAATTTTTGATGAAGAACGATGCTATTAGTCTGTTTTAGGAATCTTGAGTTGATATAAAATAAAACTTAGTGTTATCTCAAATTATCATATGGTTATTGTTAATTATGTGTTGATAGATTGCATTTTGGTTAGTTTGGAAATTAAAATCATTTATATTTTGGGTAATTCTAGTGTTTGGGGATTTCAAAGTTTCATCGAAATAAGTAGAGGCGCAATTTTTGAAA
>JABUQX010025571.1:5000-7500 GCA_015478945.1 Trachelipus rathkii
TGCGTTCAATCACAGATCAAGGCAGTTAACTTCTTACCGTCCCTTATATTTCTTTTCTTTAACATCTATCTAATTGCGATATTATTATGCAATATTTAACATCTAAAATATAAAGAACGAGGGATAGGACAGGCTGGACACCTGGTGATGTCGCCTTGACGGGAACTCGGTTGCTTTAAAACTGTTCTTGAATCCAACTTTTTTGGGTTGGAAGATAGCTCAGTTGTATAGCACCGGGCATATTGTCCTCACGCGCAACATTGCGGTAGGTTTCAATCCAGGAGAAGGCAGTAAATTCTTTACTTTCCCATTATATGTTCTTTCTTTAACATCTTATCTAATTGCGATTATTATACAATATTTAACATCTATATATATATATATATATATATATATATATATATATATACATATATCTTATATATTTATATACTATATAATATATATATATATATATATAATATATAATATAATTATATCATATATAATATATATATATTATAATACATAATATAGTAATACAATTTTAGTATACATTTTCCTATGATCTTGCATTCAATTCACAAAATAATATTTCAATTCCTTCACCAAATAAGAATTAACACAATCTTTCCTATATAATTTATAAAGAAAAAAAAGCCACTTTGACTGCTTTTTGAAATCTTTATTTACCAGTGATGGGACAATTTCAATTTTTTATATAAAGTTGTTAATATATATAATGCAATATCTTCATTGAAATAAAAGGACTTAAACATTAATCTTCTATTAATTATATTTCAATTGCTCTTTTATCATGCTCTATTCAACTTTCAAACAAACATATAGTTTATTTTACCAAATACAAGTTAGGAAATTCTTCTTATATATATTTATAGAGACGAAAAGCAACTTTCAGTACATTTTGAAAAAAAATCTACTAGTGTAGGAGGACGAATTTTGGTTACTTATACAAATTTCTTAATAAATAATGCAACATTTTCATTGATATCGTTGAATTAAAAGCTTTTCTGTTATTAATAATTTGAAATTACTTTTCCTTCGAGCTTACTTTCAACTTTTAAACGGACAAATCGTTTCCTTCAACAAATAATTTAGAAAAACTTTCTTATATAAATTTGTATAAACAAAAACCCACTTCAGAGTACGATTTAGGAAAAAAATAACCCATTTACGGTACTAATATATATATATATAATATATATCATATATATAATATATAATGTATAATAAAATAAAAAATAAAAAAATATATATATATATATATATATATATATATATATATATATATATATATATATATATTTAAAAGTTCAAACCTCACGGGCATAGCCCATTTAAGGAAGGGAAATTTTTTAAAAAGTTGTTTCATAGAATCCGGACTCCATTGCGCAAGTAGTAGGTGGAAGTGTGAGAAGTATTTTGGTAGATTGTGCAACTGCTGTGAAAAATGTGCAATGATTTTGAAATAATGTGTTTTAGCTTATTTTCTCATCTATTTGTTCCCTACCTGAATCGTTCTAGAAATGAAACCAAGATACCGCTTCACTAATTAGGTTGTCAATGTTATACTCAGTTATAATGAGTTTAAATTTTTTTAAATGTTCTGATTTGATTAATTTTCTTATTCTAACTTGGTGCAAAATGCAAGGAGAGATAGATGATATATTGTGTTTCAACATTTGATACTCAGAGTTGAAATGAGAGAATCAAGGTATATAAGAAATATATATATTATATACACTGATATATATATATATATATAGTACCTCTATATATAAATATAAAGTATATATATAGTTTATATATATATATATTATATATATAATATATAAATATATATATATTATATATATATATATACTATATACCTTATACTTATATATATATATACGTATATTATTATATTGTTAACATAAAGAAAACATATAAAATGGGAAGTGTAAAAAAAATTAACGCCTTTTCTCTGGATTTTGACACCACCGCATTGATTGCGCGTGAAGGACAATATGCCCGGTGCTATAAAACTGAGCTCTATCCTCCAACCCAAAAAAAAGTTGGATTCAAGAACAGTTATAAAGCAAACCGAGTTTCCCATCACAGGCGGGACATCACCAGGTGTCCAGCCTGTCCTGTCCCTCGTTCTTTATATTTTAGGTTTAATATTGCATAATAATCGCAATAGATTAAGGATGTTAAAGAAAGGTACAAAGGTAATGGGAAGTAAAGAAATTAACTGCCCTTCTCTTGACTGAACACCGCATGTTGCGCGTGGAGGACAATATGCCAGGTACTATACAACTGAGCTTCCTTCCTCCCAAATGATCTTCCTTTCAATTTATAAACCGTGATTTTACTTCCATCACCAAATACAAATAATTTTTATATGAATTTATAAATTCAGAAAACCACGTTTAGTACATTTTTGAGCTTGTTATACCAGTAATAATGATATCATCTTTGATGATCCACTCCTATTTTCATGACTCCATACTACATT
>JABUQX010025571.1:27500-30000 GCA_015478945.1 Trachelipus rathkii
AATATATATATATATATATATATATTTATATATATATAAGATAAGTAAAATAGTTAATATATATATATATATATATATATATATATATATATATATAGGCCAATAACACCTATATGTATAAACATAGAAATCTTGTTTTGAATCAAACTCTTACTTGCATATATTTCGCAATTTCACGGGACACTTTTGTCTATTAAATAAGTAAACCCACGAAAGAAATATTTTTCCGGCAGGAATCTACGTCACACACTTGATGAATTGCCACTAATGAAATTGATGTTTATCACGCGATCAAAAAGGAATGTTGCCAATGCAATAAAAAAGTGAATATATTTCTTCTTTTTCATGCATTATTATTATTATTATTATTATTATTATTATTATTATTATTATTATTATTATTATTATTATTGTTATTGTTATTGTTATTGTTATTGTTATTGTTATTGTTATTATTATTATTATTATTATTATTATTATTATTATTATTATTATTATTATTATTATTATTATTATTATTATTATTATTATTATTATTACATTGACAAACCTATTTTCAAGGATGGAGAACGAAGTAAATTTCAGTCTTGTTGAAGTTTGGGGATAGGAAAGAGGAAAAGGAGCGTCTTAAAATTGAAATTATTTGAATTTAATTCCATAGCGTAATATTTGAAAGGATTTTCCAGTTATGATGTGCTGGAAATGGATAAGGAAAATGGTGTGGACGGAATTCTAATCTATGGAACGATCATCCAGAGATTTTGTTGCCAGCGAATTCGATATTGTGTGTCGACGATGAGTTTCTGGAGATATGCTCGTATTTGTATCAACAAAAATTTTGGTTTTAGGTTTTATATGAAAATTAACAAAAAGCATAGGGAAACAGCACAAAGAAGTGCGAATATATATATATATATATATATATATATATATATATATATATATATAAGTGTGTACCGAAGTAAAATAGGATGCAGAACATTTGCATATATATATATATTATATATATATATGTATTATTATATATATATTTATATGTATGTAAGTGTATGTGTATGGCAATTTGTGAATGTCTGCGCTTGTGTGCTGAGCAAGTGTTTGCGTATGTGTATGTGTATGTGTATGTGTATGTGTATGTGTATGTGTATGTGTATGTGTATGTGTATGTGTATGTGTATGTGTATGTGTATGTGTATGTGTATGTATGTACAATTTATTTAAATGATCTTGTTTGTGTATGTGTATGTGTATGTGTATGTGTATGTGTATGTGTATGTGTATGTGTATGTGTATGTGTATGTGTATGTGTATGTGTGTGTGTGTGGTGCATTAATGGCAAGTCATTAAAGCTTTTTACTTAAAAGCATAAATTTAAAAATAAAATTTAACAAACTATAAAAAAATTTGCAACACTTTTAAACGTTTCATTAAAAATAAATATTTCAATGACTCTCGTATTAAAAACTGAACTTGATTCAGACGCAAAGGTTTAAAGTAAAAATATATAATTATCAAGTCTGAACAAAAGTTTCATTATTTATTTTCTGTAAACAATGATACGTAACAAAACTTGAGACAAAATTGGTGATGAGGTCATAGGAGTCTGGCAATGTTATGAAAACTGTGTAATTATTTAACAGTCTGGAGTTATATATACTGTATATATATATATTATATATAAATTAGTATATATAGTTAATATATATATATATATATATATATATATATAGTATATATATATTAGTTATATATATATATATGCTATGATATTTTTTTATTATATATTTCATGTAGCATATTAAGATTATGTCATTATATTATAGCATATATAGTATATATATATATATATTATATATATAGTTAGTATATATATATATATATATACATATATATATATATATATATATATGATATTATTATGTTATGGTACTTGTAATATATATAGTTGTTACAGTTAAATAGTTATAGCATATATTAAGGTTATATATATATATAAATTTATATATATCAAATATTTATATACATATAAAGAAGCATAGCAGTTATTGAGCATATATATATATATATATATACATATAAATATATATTTATATATATATTTATTGGTTGTTATATATATATATATATATATATATATATATATATATCAGTTCTGGATATATATATATCTATATATATATTACATGGATTAAATAATTTCTCAGTTTTATGCATCTTAATTGCTACAAACATTAGTGAAAAAAACTGGAGTGATTCGTGATGAGGACATAGTAGTTCTGACAATTTTACACCAAGGTGAATATATATTTATCACAGTGTGAATATATATATATAAGCAGAAGATATGTTATATGAAAGAGCAGCATATATATATATATATATATATATATTTATATATATATATATATATATATATATATATATATATATATATATATATATATATATATATATATATATAATGAGAAAGTCATTTTTTTCATTTTCTTGAAATAATCGC
>JABUQX010025571.1:35000-57277 GCA_015478945.1 Trachelipus rathkii
AATAATAGGTAATCAAATACTACAGTAATAATGTTAAATAAGGATACAAATACTAATTACAGTAATAATATTAATAACAATAACAATAACAATAACAATAACAAGAAGAAGAAGAAGAAGAAGAAGAAGAAGAAGAAGAAGAAGAAGAAGAAGAAGAAGAAGAAGAAGAAGAAGAAGAAGAAGAAGAAGAAGAAGAAGAAGAAGAAGAAGAAGAAGAAGAAGAAGAAGAAGAAGAAGAAGAAGAATCAATCAATCAATCAATCTAAAATATTTTATTTACTCTATTGGGTACATAGTTATGCTTACATATTAATATTAATACAAAAGAATAATAATAATAATAATAATAATAATAATAATAATAATAATAATAATAATAATAATAATAATAATAATAATAATAATAATAATAATAATAATAATAATAATAGTTTGAAATAATAGTAATAATAATAGTAATACACACACACACACACACACACAATAATAATAATAATAATAATAATAATAATAACAATAATAATAATAAATAAAAGCTTACAAAAAATTGCAACGAAAAAACCATTATTAAAACTAATAAAAAGAACAGTTTAAAACTCTTTTCAAAGCTTCACACTTTTTAAATTTAATTCTTAACTCGTTCGAAAGTATTGATATAATATAAGAAATGAAATGTAGCCGCGAAATACCTAAGATCCTATATATATAAAGAACAAGTTATAACATTTTTAACGCTTCACAATTTTTACATTTAGTTCTAATTAAAAAACTCTTCCGAATATGTTTAATTCGTAGGAAAGTAAAAAGTAGCCGCGAAATACCTAAGGCCCTATATATATATAGCATATGGTAAGAGTATATATATATATAGAGAAATAAATAAAAATAAAGATATATATATATATATATATATATTATAAAGTATATATATATATATATATATATATATATATATATATAGAAAAATTCAAAGCTCTTAGGCGCTAAGTTATGTAAGTGGAACAACAGGAGGCCTAAAGTAGTCAGAAACACAATAAATATTACAAATATATTACATTAAGGAAGTCTTCTGTATATTAAAGTAAAGAACGTAAGCTTTCGATCCGTGCTGGATCCTCTGTCAGACGCGATGTGAAGAAGACAAAAATATTTAAATAAAAATAATGTAAATATTGGAAAGTTTCAATAGACTTTAAAAATAGTAAAAGAAATAGGTAATTAGGTATGTTTTGTTAAGTTTTTTTTTGAAAAATGGTGTGGGGATCAATAATTTGTTAAGTGTGGGATCTAGAGAGTATTCACCTTGTAGTTTGTTATAGTTGGGGAGATTTTTTATGCAAAGAGATTCAATTAATTTACGTTGTAGGGGGTCAAGTACTTGGATAATAGGGGTCATGTTATCGATGTTAATTTTGTGATTAAGTTGTGATCTGTGTAAAGTGAGGGTAGAATTTTGTGAGTCATTTATGAGGTCATGTTTGTGTTGATATTGATGTCTAGTGAAATCATTAGTTTCACCAATGTAACAAGAGGTGCAGTTAGAACAGCGGATTTTGTAAACACATTGGAAGATGCTTTGGAAAGTATGTTTGGGAGGTTTAAAAATGCGTTTAAGAGAAGATGTGTTAGAAGAAGTGAGTCTTACAGATTCAGGTAAAGATTTTATGATAGAGGTGTGGGGATGTGTGGGATGGGTAGATAAGAAAAAGAGTTGGTGAATGTTGGGTTGTAAAGTTTATTTTTAGCTTTTCTGAGAGAACGAGTTAAAATGTGTTTGGGGTAGGAAAGTTTGCTAAAGGTAGTGAAGATGTAGTTTAGTTCAGATTGGATGAAAGGAGGGACCATATACGTAAATCTCTAAGGAAAAGGGAAGTAAGAATACCAAATTTTGTGTTGGTTGCGTGTGAGGAGTATATATATATATATATATATATATATTATATATATTATATATTATTATATACATATATTATATATATATTATTATATATATATTATTATATTATTATTATACATATTATTATTAATATTGTTAGGTGCATGTATGTGTATGTGTATTATTATATATATTATATATATATTATATATATTATATATTATACATATATATTATTATTATTATTATTATATATATATATTATTAAGCTATATTATTATATTACATATATTATGTAATAATTGTTCTGGTATAAAAAATTATTATTATTAGTATAATATAACACATTATTATTATTACATACATATTATATATTGTTGTTCTATTATATTACATACATATTATTATTATTATTATTACTAGTTATTTTATATATATATATATATAGGTTATATATATATATATATATATACATATATAAAGAAGAAGAAGAGCAAAGATATATACATATATACAGGTTGTTATGGTTAAGTTACAGTTAGAGTAGGCAGGTATATATATATATATATATATATATATATAAAAAATTGATAGATAGATAGATAGATAGATAGATACAGATAGATAGATAGATAGATAGATAGGATAGATAGATAGAGAGATAGATAGATAGATAGATAGATATAGATAGATAGATAGATAGATAGATAGATAGATAGATAGATAGATAGATAGATAGATAGATAGATAGATAGATAGATAGATAGATAGATAGATAGATAGATAGATAGATAGGTAATAAACTCCTGACAGGTAATAGACAGAAGATAATAGATAGATAGATAGATAGATAGATAGAGAATAGATAGAAAGATAAATAGAGATAGATAGATAGATAGATAGATAGATAGATAGTAATGAAAAGGGATTGAGAGAGAGAGAGAGAGAGAGAGAGAGAGAGAGAGAGAGAGAGAGAGAGAGAGAGAGAGAGAGAGAGAGATAATATTAGCCTAACTACAGGTATGCTCTTTCCTCCATTTCTAAATGTAAATTCAAATAAATCGTTTCAGTAATTGAGAAGTTGTCTAAAGCTTAGTGCGAATACACACACACACACACACACACACACACACACACACACACGACACACACACACACACACACACACACACACACACACACACACACACACACACACACACACACACACACATTCACAAATGCAAATAAAAAAATAACGAAGAAATGCGAAGTCGAAGAAATGACATTGAAAATAAAGAAATTTGTTTTCTCCTCCTATTTTTATCCGTCATTTTCTTACAAGAAACCTAATTTGCCAGACAAGACTTAAAAACCACTCATATATATATATATATATATATATATATATATATTGCAGTTGTGTGTGTATATATATATATTCTATATAGCGTATATATATATATATATATATATATATATATATATATATATATATATATATATATATATATATATATATATATATATATATAGTTGCTAAAGTAAACTGCAGTACTCGCAGTTTTGATAGGTATTGTTTAAAAAAAAAAAAATGAAAGTACTTCACCTTGCTGGGAATTGAACCTGGACCCTAGCAGATAAACGCGTTTGTGTTTGACCACTACGCCACGATGAGCTAAAAGAAGAACTCGACAATACTTTCTATGGTGAATATATGAACCCACCGAGATAGGACATGCCCGCTCTTCCCGCTCACACTCGGGCATAGGGCCAACCATATATATATATATATATATATATATGGTTATATATATATATATGCATATATATATGCGTAAAGAATATGAAGAGTTAAGATATATATATATATATATATATATATAGCGCGTATTGACTCTATATACACAGAAAGGTGAAATGCATTTAAAGGGATATATATATATATATATATATATATATATATATATATATATATATATATATATATATATATATATATATATATATATATATATATATATATATATATATATATATATATATATATATATATATATATATATATATATATATATAATGCCTAAAATAAGCAAAACAAATCTAAATATTTTATATTTTACCGACTAGTTTTGGGTGGATCACACGTCTACCCATTATCAAGGCTTAGATTATACTGAAATTTTTTTAAAAAAAAATTTAAATAAATAATACTTAGAAAAGTTACATAAAAGTTACATGTAAATAAACAAATATAATAAAATTAAAATTTGCCAATATATATTAAAAATTACAACTAAGGAACAAAACTCTACTTCAATATTAAAATATTTTCAGTAAGTATATTTTCATTCAGCTGTGGAGTTTGGTGCCAAATATTTAAGGATTCTAAAGAATGGAGATCAGGTTCTCTTTCAAAGTCTAAGATATTGAAATTTGAATCCTGTATAGGATGATATTGGTAAAGATAATGAGAATTTCTTGCAGAATATTTACATACCTTTATGTTCAGCAATGTTAATAGAAAGACGACGAGTAGTCTTTCCAATGAAGGTGGCATTGCAGTCACCTCACTTATATTTGTATATAGCTGATGAGCGTTTTTTACTCCTTTATATGTGTGTCAGTTCTTCAATTTCTCTTCCAGCCCTGCTTATTTCAAATCAAATTTATCTCCACGAAGTCTATATCTGAGGTTATATAAATTTGTTAGTTCTTTAATATCTTTACCAGTATAAATTAAATTGTCCACCTAGAAATTTTATGATAAAATTTCAGTACATCTGTCCTTAGGAAATTTTGAAGCATGATACTGCATCATAAAATGTAGAATGAAAGGGGATGTAGTATATCCAAAATGAATGGTATTTATTATTTTGGAACCACAGAAAGCAAACTTATTTTTATCAAATTCTTGCCTTAATTTTACGCATAAAATATCACTTAAGACTACTTAAGTTCTAAAATCATAAAGTAATTTCAAAATAGAATTCATCGAAAATATGCCACTGTAAGAGGATTCATTTAAAGATGGAGTACTTTTATTTAATTTAAATGAGCAATTAAATATAGCTCATACCTTAGTTGTTATTTGATCAGTTATTTTTATTATAGGTGTATGTGGATCAAAGATATAATGATCTCTCTTTTGCTCAGGAATCTGCACATATTTAATAATGCCTTCTTCGAGCTGGTTTTGAAAGACATTGTTATATTCATTAAGTAAATTTTTATTTTGTAAACCATTATACACCCTATTAGCTACTTTTAAAGAGATATTAAAGTTAGATGGAATATTTTTTATTTTGTCGGCAATCCATGAAAGTTTCAACAGTATTGTCCCTTCTCAAAAGTTTTGTCTTTTTTAAGTTTGTGTACCATGGTCTCATCATAGGATGTCAATTGAACATTGTTCGAAGGAATACCAATGGATTCTAATGAGAACATATTCTCGATACCATTTTCAATTTCCGATTTAGTCGAAAAACTTTCAAATGGATGAAAATAAGTTTTTGAACGGCTCATTATGAAACTGACTGCAGTTTTATCTACTACATCAGTAGTACTAGCAGATTCATTATTTTTCATTAATACAGAATTATTTTAAGGAAATTATTTGTTTTCTAGTCATGAAATTTTGTACATTACCAAAAGGGATTAATTATTAATTTTAATGCAACTACCAGACATTATATTTACTAATTCAAATTGGGACAAAAATGGAATAATATGAGTACCTACTAATGCTTCTAACTCAAAATTATTATGATCTATTTCATTTTAAAATGACTAATCAGCTAACCTTAAATTATTATTTTTAAAATTGTTAACAGCCTCATTAACACCATTCACTTCATATTTGAGAGAAAGGTTATTATCAATTAAGAACGGCAGGCTAAAAACATATTGTTCACTTAATTTAACACGTAAAAGAACTTTTATAAGTTTCTCTTTTTTACACCAAGAAAAGTTTTCACATTGAAATTTAAATCATGCAAACCTTCAATATCATCGTACAACTCTTTAGTAACATGCTGAGAAATGTAAGAGCACTGGTTCACACTATCGAGAATCCCTATCACATTTTTTGTTTACCTTTTATTAAGTATAATGTTATGGTAGGCAGCATATCCACTTTGCTAGATTTATTGTTGGTAACTAATAGAGACAAAACGCGTACAGGGATGTACAGATTTAATTCTTTGGTCCTTGATACTTAAATCACGAATACATTAAGGGTAAACCGCAAAGATGGCAGGTAAGTAGGAGTTTCTCGACCTACCCGGGGACGACGGGGGTGGAGATCTATTGATCCCCTACCCTCTGTCCCCGTACTAGCTCGAGCCTCCCTAAATGGGGAGAATAAATTTTTTTTTAAAATATATTTTCGATAGCAAATTATGGTACAAAAAAAAAAAAATAAATAAAATAAATAATTACCATCAACAATCCATATATATTTATCACTTGTATAAAGGATGATTATGTAACTGTCAAAATTTAATACGCCAATCTATTAGTAATATATTGGATAGACTTTTAGTTTCAAGAACACAAAAAAAAAATTTCAAAAAAAAAATTTAAAAAAAAAAAAAAATTAATAATAAATTCTAGATATATAAAATAATTTTAGAATTAAAAAAATTACATAGATAGATTTAAAAATAAAATGTATATAATATAATATAATTATATACTTATTATTAAATTCATTATATTTATTAAATTAATTAAATTAATTATTAATTGATATCTAAAATATTTAAAAATGTTATTAAATATAGAACATTGAATTTTTAAAAAATATAATATATCAGTCACCCCTTTTTAACAAAAAAATTCGAACTCCAATTGCAAATATTATTCGTATACGTATATTTATCGGTAACTATTATCGCAAAATTAAAAACTCACGTTACAACTATACGTATCTATATGCACAAGTACTAGCTTGTTAAAATTTATCGCGTATGAATCATATTATATATAAAATTTATATAATATAGCTAATGAATTATTAATAATTGAGCATAACGGTTATGTCTGGGGTCAGTGAGTATGAAATTTGGTAGAGAATAGGAGAAACTGTGTGGATAAGGTGATTTAGAATGAAACCCTTACGTACTAACAGTATATATTATATTAAGTGATATGACCTATACCGAATACTCTAGATAGTAATATTCAGAAATGTAATACAGTGCCGTTGTAAAAGAGAGAGTAGAGTATAGAGAAGAGAGAGAGAGAGAGAGTATAAAGAGTATAAGAGAGATAGTAAGTAAGTAAGTAAGATTAGGTAAGAGAGAGAGAGAGTAGAGAGTAGAGAGTAGAGTAAGAGTAGATAAGAGAGAGAGAGAGAATTTAACATAATATATTATTTTATTTTTTATTGAGAAACCGCACGCCAAAGAATCGGCGGGAAAGGTTACTATTCTTATGTCTCTTCACCGACCAGCTGGGCCCATACAAGTGAAAGGTGCACACGTTATCAGGGTGATAGTAACCCCCGCCTCACAGTCTGAACCAAGTCAAGATATTCCAGCCATCAGTTGGCATGGCTAGGCTCTGGACTCGCAGACCTACTTGTGCCTGAGGCGAATAGGAATGTAGTGTCTTGTTATTTGTCTAGAGAGTTAAAAGAGTGGTTGTACCGTTTGAAAGACTAATCTGGAATATGGTTTATTGTACGATAGCACAAATAGTCGCAGGGTAAATTGAGATCTAGGTATTAACACTATGCGTAAACCTGTATGAATTACCAGAAAATCTCCTACAACACGGCAATTTTTCGTGTCCGCCCTGGTGACTAGTCGATTGACTAGTCGAAAGTACAAATACCGTTTGACGAGGACTCGAACTCACGACCTTGAGCGCTGCACAACGACACGTCACTGCACGAACCTTGCTGCCCACTGCGCCAACCGATACGTGGCGTCCTTCTTCTCAAATATATCGATAAGTAATATATATAGAGTCATTTATTGTTTTAGATTATAGGGAGATAGATACCTGATATATCTTATTATTACGAAAATATATAAGGTAAGTATTATAATTTAAATATATATAATATATTATATAATTATATGGAGAGAGAGAGAAGAGAGAGAGAGGGAAGAGAGAGAGAGAGAGAGAGAGAAGGAGTAGAGAGAGAGAGAGAGAGAGAGAGAGAGAGAGAGAGAGTAGCAGAGCAGACGCAGGAGTGAGAGAGAAGAAGGAGAAGTGAGAGAGAAGTATAGTAGGAGTATGAAGAGAGTATAGAGCAAGGAGAAGGTATGAGGTAATGTATGGAAGAAGGAGAGTTGGGAATGAGAAGAGAACAAACGAGCGCACTGGAGGAAACGAGACAGATTAGAGAGGATTTTGATTTTTAAGAGAAAGGAATGAGGACGGGTAGTCAACAGATTGAGAGCCACACAGATTGAGACTGACTATAAATAAGCGAGACGAGAGGAGAGGAAAAGAATTAAGAGAGAGGTAGAAAGAGAGAGAGGGAAGAGAGAAGAGAAGAGAGAAGGAGAGAAGGAAGAAGGTAGGAAAGAGAAGAGAGAGGAGAAAGAGAAGGAAGAGGGAGAGAGAAGAGAGAAGAGAGAGAAGGAGAAGAGAGGAGAAGAGAGAGAAGAGAAGAGAGAAGGAAGGAGAGAAGAGGAGAGAAGAGAGAGGAAGAGAGAGAGAGAAGAGAAGAGGAAGAGAGAAGAAGAAGAAGAGGAGAAGGAAGAGGAGAAGGAAAGTTAGATAAATCATTGAGTTTTGTAAGCGCAGAGACGACGATATCGGAGAGAAGACGAGAGAGAGTAAGACCTGCAGAATAGAGTGAGTTTTAGGATAAGGAGAAAGGATGAGGTGAAAGATTCACCAGAAGGGAAGAGGGACCAAAGAGAATGCAAGAGCACAAGGATAGAGAGAGAAAGATCAAAAAGATGAAATTGAGCGTTCAATGTCAAGAGAGAAAACGAATGACTAGAGGCGGATCAGAGTGAAGAGAGAGGATTTGAAAGAACGTAGATGTTGCATCTCGACGAGACTCTCTCGCAGAGAGAACTCTCGTCAGCAAGTCGAAAGAGTAGATGAGAGAGAGACGAGAGTAGCCGAGATGAAGACGAGTCAGAGCGATCATCGATGGACGCATCATCTCGAGTCTCTCATGCATCGCAGTACGCAGAGTAGCCAGGCTAATTTATGAAAGGTCTTTAAGGTAAAAGTGCATATATACACAGAAAATTATAGACTTTCGAAAGAACTTTTTTAACGAATCATCATAAGTCTTCATAACATATATTGTAGAACCTTGAAAACATCTTTTTTTTTTTTTCTTTTTTCTTTTGCATTTTTCTTTTTCTTACGTACTTAGTTTATAAGATTTTTTTTCTTCTTCCATATTTCTTTTTGGCACTGTAGGGGGCTCGAGCCGACGGGGGACATGAGGGGGGACTGCAAGTCCCTCCCGTCTCTCCATCCGGGTAGGCCGAGACAGACCCCGACTCCTCATGATAAGCCTGCCAATAATCCTTGCGGCGATTACACCAGAGATAAGATTTGAAGACATTTATGTGTTTCACATAAATCTTTGTTTTCAATAAAGGATCCTTAGTTAAAAAAAAATAATTTTAATATCCCTTTAATGACTGTTTGAGTATTACTTGAACTCACCACGAGAGATATACCAAATAGGTTGAGGAAAACCACAAAGATTGGCAGCAAGTCGGGGTTCTCTCGAGCAAGTCTTAAAGCTATGAGACATAATCTGGAGGGACATTTCGTTGTAAATTGGGCAGAAACGTAAATAGATAGTTTGGTGCAAAATACTGGCTACACTACATTTGTCATATAGATTATCAAAAATATGAAATCTCTTATTTTTCGAGACCTATTCTAATTATCTTTTTGGTGTTACATTTTTCTGAACAAAAATTCTTCACTGATTACAAAAATGTCATTAGCGGCAGGACGCTGGAGCGTTCGAAGTTCTCTAAACTCTCCAAGGATAATCACGGGCCAGAAAATGGGTGACCCTGATGCTCAGATGGAAACTTATGTGGCAGAAAACCTAAATATATAAAGGGGGAGGGTATATCAAAGTGAACAGTGGGTATATATATATATAATATTGTATAAATGGAATCAGTAACCAGTCTTATTATACAATAAAAATTAAAGTTTACACAGTAGTATGAATAACGTAGTATATATATAATAAATAGTTATATTATATTATATATATATATATATATATAAATATATATTTTTCTATCAAACAGACTTTAGTATGTATAATGGAAAGCTACCAGTCTTATTCTACTTTTTGGCTGCTGTTTAATTTCTGACATTCTAAACTTATTTTATTTATATATTAAAAGTGTTCACAATTTTTCCTCAATATGAATTTAATTTTACCCTTATTTTTTTAGTTTATATTTTGGAACAGAAATGTGTGACTTCAAACAAACTTGAACCCAAAAAACTACGCAGGTAAATTCAACAGAAAATCATTTATAGTTTTACTTCCATAGCGTTGCAAATTAGAAAGGAAATTTATTTTACCTCCCAAGAAATTCATGACGGAAAAGATAAAAAATGCAGAACAATTTAATTTGATTACTTCAAATGTACTCTCTATACTCATACGCTTTTAAAAATAAATTACCATAAAATACACTAAAACTTACTGTGCTTCATTAAATTCATACGAAGCTAACTCGATCTGATTCCGCAAGATGCTAACATCAGTTGACAACAAAGCATCTAGACGACTCAGCTCTTCTTGGATCTGAAGAATTTTTTTAGCTTCGTACTGGGTCTGTCGCTTTCTGAAATTTGCAGAAAAATATATTTAACAACTTGTAATCAATCACATTTACTTGAAATTTTTTAATATAGAACTTATTTGTAACAAAAAAAAAGTAAGATAAATATTAAAACTTGGTATATATCGTCATCATCATCATACTCCTCCTTTCGCCAGATTGGGGGTGAGGTGCGTCACATGCACCGGAAACAGAAAAGTTGTAGAAGAATATGACGAAAGCCGAAAAGAAAGTCCAGCCTAACCGTTCCCTTTATAGCCTTAACTGAGAACTCGTCGCAGTCAGGAAATCCACGATAGGGTTTCACGGGACTGCGACGGACCCTCACTGTGGCATCTCGCCAATGTAGAGTTCATCCCCCTTCACAAAACCCAACAATTCAATTCTATTATGCACCTTTTTTATCGCCTCTGCCAAAATCACATTCCTCTCCTTCAGGCATTAGTTAACTGACTCAAACCTCTTTTCCTTCAGTCTCCAAGCCGGTCAATTCCCAGCCCTCTCACCACCATACAACCGCATAACCAAACCGACTATCATCCACCCTTTGAATATGACCAAACCACCTAAATGTACTCTCTTTTATTCTCTCATTTACTCCTTTCTTAACACCATACAACTCGGAAATGGTTTCATTCCTAATTTTATCAATTCTTCTCAAACCTAACACGCCCCTAAGATTGTCCATCTGGACACATTGTACCTTAGATCTGTATCTCTTATTCCAGACCATTGTTTGACTACTACACACAACTCAGGTAACAACATACCGTCATGCAAAACAGAAGCGCACTCAAGACTTTGTCCCTTTAAATCCACCAAGGAATTAATTGCAACAGCCACCTTCCTACGATTTAACTTTCATACTATACTCAACATCATCAGTTCCCTTTTCATCCAACATATATTTTAAATATTTAAACTTCAGACACTTGTATCCAGCTGCTCAGCATCATCTAACACTAACTATCACACCGAGGACTGATCCCTCACTTATCACAGCCATAACCTTGCACTCTCTTATCTAGGCTTAATTTCAAAACACCCCTCCCTTTTATACACACACTACCAAATCTCCCTACCAATCCTACCAACCCTCAAACTCTCTTCAGATTCACCTCACAAAACAAAATCATCCGCATATAATAGGTATAGCACCCTCCACTCTCTTCCATTCTCATCATTCCACCATCCCTGACCATCCCCTGCAGCCCCTACCTCTAATTCTTTCATAACCCATCCATATACATATTGAATAACCAAGGAGACATAAAACATCCCTGCTCACCCGCTATTAATATTAAAACCAATCACTTTCGGCACCATTTATTCTTAAACACGCTTCATTATCGTCATATATACTATTAATTCCATTCAGAAGACTACCACCAAAACCATATATCACCAAACACCTGCATACCAGCTTCCCTATATTAATCCTATGCATAACAGCGCCTGTTGCTGCAAATCCATAAAGCCTAATACAATTTATTCTTCATCTCCCTCATTCTCATCATTTGCTTCAATGCTTAAAATATTTAAATGGTAGCATCCTCTCAGTTTTGAATGGGATAACAAGCGCCTCTCAGCCGAGTTGCAACTATCTTTTCGACCGAAAAAAATCCTGCAATTATTGTTGCGCATACATCATGAAGGACACCGTGCTCACCTATATTTGCTTACAGTTACCCCTTATCCCTCCCTTATACTTATGATAATAGGGCTACTAGTGTAACTGCTCTCCTCAACCCTCGGAACTGTAGCCATCGCATAAATGCTTTTAAGTTACTGACACACCAACGTATATCTCCAAATCATAATAATCCAATCACACTAACCATTCTCGCCTCCGTTTCTTGATCCATTTGCACCATTATAATTTTCATCTATGATGTAGTACATAGCAAGATTTTGCCCATTCTTCAACTCTCTCAACATCTACCTCATTAACCAGTCCTTCGCTTACTATATGAAGCATCATGTCACAAGAAACAGAGAGAGTAATTAGTATATATGCCTTTGCACTAATCAGACCCACGACATTCACATATCACCATCTTCATACGACTAAATGTTATGAGAGAGAACAGATTTTCGAGAGTGTCCCTCCACACTCCTGTCTCACATAGCATTCGAGTCAGTTATGAGAAAGGCAAACATCACCATTATGAGCATTATTCTAACAGATACTACCTTATTCTCGATTATCTGTAACCTGTATCGTGCTATCGCTGATTTCCTATTCTAAGTCCCATATCGATACATCCTTGCCAAACTGTCAGATTACCCGATGCATTTTTTTTGTTTCCTACCTACGCTATGTACATTTTAGTATTATCGTTTTTTACAATCCTTAATATAATATTCCAAAACATCTTTCTTTTTGAAACTTACAGTCAATTAGGCTTTATAGTGCATTCAATCGCTCAGCTGTCTTTTTTAACTTTATTAACAGACCCGAGATTAGCAGTCACCAAATTTCCGATTCAAGAAAATAAATATCAGATGCTGATAGATGAGATTAAAGAAACCTACACGATAGCGTTAAGCCTCATCAGAGATATATATTCATAATACTTTAATATATAAAAAATTATAACATTATATTATAATATAAATATATATATAATTATATTATATATATATTATATATTATATATATTAATATATATATATATATATATATATATATATAATATAAGTTAATAGAATTATAGAGTTATTATATGTATTATGATCTGCGATCAAACTATGTAATAAGAAAAGAATATTAATATTTTAGAATGGGAGAGTATACGCATACTCAAGCGATTAGGAAATTACAATCAGCTCAGTTGATTATTAATATGTCGAACCCTTTCTCTCTTTATGAGAGTTCATATGCTCGAGCTTCACTTCCATGACCCCGCAGGCCACACAAATACTTAAACCTGATAGGATCCACCATCTTCATACGCACATATTCATTAATCAAAGACATGAATATACTTAAACGAGGTACCGCTACGTTATGCCCCAAAATCGAAAGACTGCACTATCTTCTATCTAGAAACTAGAAAACAATCTATTGACAGACATCCTATAGCTTAAGAAATCAGCCTATCAGTGCGAGGAGAGTATAATTAGATACCCACAATTATTTTTTATTTTCCAAAAATGCCAGAAAAGGACTTGAAGGAAGAGGAGAGCCAGAGGGGATTATTGTATCTTTCGTATGTCCTTCTGCGTGGCAGTAAGAAAAGAGGAGTTTTTACGGTGGCTACTAAGGGCTCGGTGGTAGATGGGTTGGCTGCTCCAGCAAATATACATACATATTTCATTTCTTCCTCGGCAGTTTGCGAAATGGGACTGTCGATAAATTTGACTACTAGTATGCCTCTGGAGATAGTTCGTCTGATTCTGCGACGATTGTAAATCTGGAATTTCGGTCTACATTGACGAACGTAAATTGTCGAGAGAAATGTGAGTGTAATACAGTATTGTGCTACAGAAATATGGGCGAAGAACTGTCAAGCTTAGGAGGAATTCATAGGAAAACGATGAACTTGAAGACAGTAGAAGTTAATAAGAGGAGACGCAGGTAAAAGGTGGATGTATCAAGTGAGTAAATTTGAGGTTGAAGCAAATTTTGACATGGTATAAGAACGCATCAGGTGGAGTGGACTATGTACCAGAAAGAGACCAAAACAAAGATGACAACAAGTAACAGGGTGAAAATGAGAATGGCTGTAATAGTGAAATAGTGTGTGCGCGAGAGGAGAGTGTGACACAGAGAATGAGAGGGGATAGAGGATTATTGCATAGTTGAATGACTTGATTGTGGAACAGAGCTTATGGTAATCAGCCTAAAGAGTGTTGTAAGAAAACTCAGAATCTACGGTAATAGAGTATAAAATTTTAAGTTTGAAAAGGTCGAAGTATGTGTGACGTATGGACGGTATGGTCCATCTGAGGGATAATGTTGAAGAGAGCTCAGATTTATCTGATATATATACTGAATGATGTCTATTGGATGGGGTGAAGTAAGATCTATCTATAGATTGAATTGTGTTGGGGGAACTTAAATATGGTTTGAGAATAGGTGTTCAGGAAGAGAGGTTATAACAGTAGCGGTTTTTGGGGTGTCTTGAGGAGAAAAATGAGAATGGTAGGAAGGTGAATGACTTCTGTGAGGAGTAAAGAGTATATATAAAGTTAAATATCACTTTAATAAACATAAGAATAATAAATAATTCCATAAGTATTACTTTAAGTGGTGTTAAGGTATAGATGAGTTATATATCAAGAAGGGAAAAAGTATGATTGATTATTTATTGGTGTTTGGTGAAGAAGAAAATGTTGAAGTAATGTGGTTGAGTATTTAGATGAGAGGTAATGTAGTGAATTTTTGGAAGTATAAATATTGCTGTATTATCTATTGTAAAAATTAATGTTTAGATGTATAGGCTTGGATGGCAGAAGGCGATACGGAGTAAATAGAAGTGGTGTAAGAATTAAAGTGAGAAATTAAGTGAACAAGGTAAAAAAGGATAACTATCTAAGAGCACTCTCAAGTAAATCAGTTGAAAAGTGAACAAGTGAAACTGAACAAATCTGGGAGCAAATAAGGGAAGCAGTGTTAGCAGTGCAAAGGGAAGTATGTGGATGTGCTGAAGTAGGAAGTAAGAATGTTAACAGTGAGTGTGGAATGAAGAGGCTAGATGCAAAGCGGTTTAAAAAGTAAAAAAGAGCGTGGGTTGAAGACTAAAGGCGCAATGATGAAGTTATCAAAAAGAAGATGTTTGGAATTATTATAAGAAGGGGAAAAAAAGAAATACTAAAAAGGTGCATAACAGAGGAGAAAAGAAGAGGTAAATGAACAGTTTGGAAGGAGGGATGAAATGGGGACTTAGAAGGGAATAGGAAGCTCTTCTGGAAGGAAGGCTGCGAAAGTTTTAAGATGAAAAGATCCTCGAAGGGGAACCTCTTAGAATATGAATACGGATGGTGCTATTTGGTAACTGATGAAATGGATTGTGAGGGGAGTGTGGAAACGAAAACTTACGAGAATCTGTATAATAACGTAACAGTATAATCAGATGAGGTGAAATAGTTGAGAATAGTGTGTGGGATTTGAGAGATGGTAAAAGCACCATATAAAAGCGAGGAATAGGTCTTTACATTGGGGATGAGGTCAGTGGCAAAAGTAGAGAGTGAGCAGGTAATGGGTAGAATGTGAGAATAGAGTTGTAAAGAGAATGGCATAATCATGCAGGCTTAAATATTTTTCATCCGAGATCAATAAGTACTGAGGTGAAAAAATATGAGAATCAAAGAGAGCGAGGAGCGAACTAGTATTGGAGTATGAATTTAGAGAAGTGTGTAATAAAGCGTATATAATTGAGGTGTAATAGAGATTTCAGGATAGAATTGAAGGGAGAGTGCAGCTAATAGTTACCCACTTATATTAAGGGAAGAGAGATAAGAGGAGACAGCGTAGGAATTAATAGGGATTAAGTATTATTGAGTGTTGTATGCGAAAAATATAAGATGCAGGTAATTTCTTAGTCGAAAGAGGTGCGGTCGAGAGAGTAGGACACTGAAAGGTACGCATTGGTGAGAACAAGGTGCGTTTTAAGGAGTGGTAGACGAGAGTGTGAGTCAAAATCTTATAATGAAACTAAATGCGACTGAGAGAGAGAAGAAACAGTAAAGGATGTAATGATATAATAAATTGTATTAATAAGAGTATAGGAGGGTTTGCAAACAGGCGAATGATAGATTAATAGGGAAGCTCTATGGCTAGTGTTAGTGAATATATGGTGTTGGTGAAGGCTTCTGAATGGAATCAGAAGTAATGTATGGCGATAGTGAAGCGTGTGTAAAGAATAAATGGTGTCAAAAGTGATTGGTTTAATATTATAGCGGATTGAGGCAGGCATGTCTTATGTCTCCTTGATTATACACAAATCTCCGTATATGGAGGGTTATGAAAAGAATTAGAGATGGAGGTGGCAGGAAATGTGGTTTAGAATAAGAGATGAGATGGGAGGATAGAGGGAAGGAGGGGCTGGCCGCTGACCTATATATGTTTTCTCGGACTCGATTTGGTTGTGTTGGTAGAACTGAAGAAAGAGTTTTTGAGAGGGATTGTGCAGGATTTAGCAATTGTGTGTAAAGGAGGGGTTGAAAGAGGAAGACGTACATAAGAAGTAGTAGCAGAATATGTACACCAATTCCTCGGTGTGAAGTTAGGAGGGAAGAGCCGCTGGAACAGTTCTGAGTATTTAAATCCATGTTGTATGAGATATATGTTGATGAAACGGAACGGATGAATCATGAGTTTAGTACGGAAAGTTGAGAATGGCAAGGAAGGTGGCTGATGCACAATTACCCATTGGTGGTTGCGGGATGCTCTTGAGTGCGCTAATGGTCTTACATGAGGGTACGCTTTTACCCGTTGCTGTGACTATGTAGAGACGTAGTGAGCACTATGGTCTGGACACTCACCCAGATGGTAAAGATCTAAAGTTCAATGTAGTCATCATATGGACAACCTTAGGGGCGTGTTAAGTATAAAGTTTGTGAAAAGAAAAGAGAAAAAAATTATAAGGTCAAAAAAATATGAACTATAAAGAGCGATCTTATTGAACCAGAGTGTGAAGAAAGGGTAAATGAGAAGCAATAAAAAATATACGAAAGTATTATGAGATGGTTTGGTCATGTGAAGGATGAATGATAGTCGGTAGTCAGTTGATTAAGCGATGTATAGTGGTGAGTGTCAAGTTGGAATCCTCCCGTAGCCCGGTCGGATTCACTTGAACGCCGCAGACAGAACATGAAACCAAGTGGTCATTGAGTCATAGTATAACGATTGTCTTTCGACCAGGAGAGAAATGTGAGTTGGGCAGAGGCGAGAATAAAGGTGCATATGATGAATGGCGGGGTTTTGTAGGGGGTATGGTTGTGGTTAGCCTGGGCCAGGGGATGAACCCTACACTTGACGATATTGCCATGTGAGGGTCCGTCGCGGTCCCCCGTGAAGTTCTAGGTGGATTTTCTGACTGCGAACGAGTTCTCACTAATAGTATTGAGGGGGCTGTAAGGCTGGGCTTTATTTTCGACTTGTGTCATATTCTTCTGCTACTTCTCTTTTCCGATGTATGTCACGCACCTTACCCCCAGTTTTGGGGAGAAAAAAATGAAGATGATGATGATGATAGATTCTACTTTAGAGCTTTGAATAACTAAACGTACTTATCAGCAATTGCTTTGGAAAGCAGTTCCTTTTTTCTTTTGTTTTGTTCTTCCATGAGTCTTTGACGTTCTTGGAAAAGTTCCAAGGAGATGTTCTGGTAGTTTGGAGTACTCTTCTCCAGCAAGAATGCCTTCTGAAGAGGTCGTGTAAGAGAATCCCCATTGAGATCAATCTGTTTTACTGATATTTCATCACTTGGCAAAGTAGGAACCATTTTGTAAGACTTATCTTCTCCAACTAAGATTGTAACAGATTGGGAGGTACCTATTAGAAAACAATAAATTAAACTTAATAAAACACACGAATTTAAATTAAATTTCATCACTTACTGATACACAAAGAAAATCTTGAGTTGTTACCAGAGTTGATGTGAGGAGAGCAAAGTTCTAAAAAACATGTAAGATACGCAATAAAGATAAAAAATACAGATTATAAAGCAGAGAGAAGATAATTTAGAGTAACTAAAAAAAGAATATCATCTTTCGTGAGAGTAACTAAAAAAAGAATATGATCTTTCTTGCATTGTACAATTTCGCGTATGAATAAAAACCAGGAAACAAAAAGTTTCATTAGCTTTGTATTCAGTTTTTTTTTTTCTTATTTACAACTCGTTGGATTTTTTCTACCTAAATAATAATAATTTAATAATAAAAAGATGATTATAGAATTAATAAAATAATTTATATAAACTAGGATAATTGTTGTAATAGATGGAATGAGATTGTATAGTATATAAGTATATAACTGATTATTTTCTGTAATTAAATGTTAAATTTTTATCCGTTTCTAATTCGGGATCGGCTTCACAAAGACGCTATATATCAGAAGTTAAGAAAAAAACAGAAGAAGCGGAAATGCTAGTAAAAAGGTTCACAGGTAATGAGAGATTGCTTGAACCAGTAGTGTAGTTGATAGGTAGTCGTAGTTGATAGGTTATGCATTATATATTGACGTAAACTAATTAGCTTTATATGTTCTCATTCTAGAGTATTGATGAAAAGTTAAAAAATTAATGAGCATTAATGAAAAGTTACAATATAAAAAATAAATAAACTTTTATCATGAATTTAGCATTTATAAACCAAGCATATTAATTTAATATTACAATGATGGGATGAGCATATTAATATATATATATGAATATAAAAATTAAGGAACTATGAGAAATAAAAAGAAGAAAATTGAAGAAGAAAAGATGTTGCGCCAAAGCAGAATGGATCGAATTTGGAACAGAGACAGATTGAGAGGAGAAGATAGAGAAGAAAGAGAGAGAAGTAAAAGTATGAGAAAGAAGAGTCTTTGAACAATAACTACAAGAAAAGTAAGAGAGAGAGAGAGAGAGAGAGAAAAACAGATATAAAAATTAGATAGAAAGAGAGAGAGTTAGAGAAATTATGAGAGAGAGAAGAGAGAAGAGAGAAGGAGCAAGTAAAGCAGGAGAGAGAGAGAAGCGAGTATGATTAAGAGAAAACGGGACGCACCGCTATGAGAGAGAGAGAAGATAGAAGAGAGAGGAAGGAAAAGAGGGTGATAAAGAGAAGGACGAGGAGTAAAGAAGAGACCAGAGAGAGGAAGATGTAGAGCAGAGCAGAGAGAGAGCATGAGGATTGACGAGAGAGAGAGATGAAAGAGAGAGAGAGAGTAGAGAGTAGTGAGCTTCCAGAGAAGTTTATAATTAGGGCCAACAGAAACCGCGAGATGCCGGGGTTTATTCGAGAGGAGAGAGATTGAGGGATGTTTTCACGGAAGAGAGCAGAAGAGAGAGAAGACGAAGCACGCAGAAGAAATTGAGGATGGAGCAGAGAGAGATAGGAGATGCAGTCACAAAACGGATTATAGAGAGGGAGAGAGAGACGTTATGAAGAGCATGCATAAATAAACAGGGATCGAGAGAGAGAGAGAGAGAGAGAGAAGCAGATGAAGATTGAAGAGAGAAAGAGGAGAGAGAGGGAGGTGTAGAGACGGGATGGAGAGCAGAGAGTAGAAGAATAGAGAAAGATAAACGAAAGGAATAGATCGAGAAGAGAGAGAGAGTAGTAGAGAAGAGAAGAGAGAGAGGTAAGAGAGGGAGAGAGACTTGAGTAGAGAGAGAGACGAGAGAGAGACGAGAGAGAGACGAGAGAGAGAGACGAGAGAGAGAAGAGAGAGAGTAGAGAGAGAGCAGAGAGAGAGAGAGCAGGAGAGCTGAGGGTGTATATTAAGTGAAGAGATGAGAGAGAGAGAAGAAGGTATGGTAGAGTAGGAGAGAGGAGAAGGATGAGAGAGAAGAGAGAGAGAGAGAGAGAGAAAGAGTGAAAAAGAAAGAAAAAAATGAGGGAGGGGGAGAGATTGAGAGAGAGAAGCAGAGTGACGGTGTGGGAGAGAAAAACGAGAGAGGAGATCGTCTAATTGAAATTGCTGAAAGTTAAAATTATATTGTTGACCTCGAAAAAACATAATCTGACGCATGAGAGAGAGAGAGACGAAGCAGTTAAACGTGTGTATGAGAGAGAGAGGTGAGAAGAGAGAGATGTTAGAGAGAGAGAGACGGAGCACGAGAGATGGGAGATATGGAGGGTGATTTTGAGGAGAGGTATGAGAGGTGAAAGTAGCTGGAAGAAAGTAAGAGGGGAAGGAAGATGCGATGAAAGAGAGACGAAACGTAGAATGCGAAATTTGGGTAGAGAGAGAGGAGTTATAGAGGGTATGAGCCAGAGCATGAGTAGAAAATGATTGAGAATATCGTATAGAGATGTAAGTAAGAGATAGATGATGATGAAAGTAAAGATGAGAGAGAGAGAAGGAGGAGAGTAAGAGTATAAGTAGAGAGTTCTATGAGATAGATCGAGATGAAAGAGAGTAATAGGTAGAGTAAGATCTAGTAAGTAATGAGAGAGAGATGCAGAGAGAGAGAGAGTTGAGAGATGAGAGATGAGAGAGAGAGAGAATAACAGAAGTTAGAGAGTAAAGGTAGAATAAGTACGAGAGTAATAAGTAAGGGAGACTTATAATTTTTAATAAATTAATTGTGATATAAGTATTAATTTCATTTTTTGGCCATATGTTGATACAATTTCGTGGCATAATAGATTAAACCATTCAGTAATGCATCTTTGAAAATGAAGGTAATATTAAGAGTATAGTCAGTACTTTTTCTCATTCTATGACAATTAGCGATTTGGGTTAAATTTTAAATACTAATATATAATTAATATATAATACATAATAAATATATAAATATAAATAAATAATAATAATTAAATATAAAAATTTCATATCTTACCCTCTCTTTGCTATCCCACTAGATATGATATAGTACGATGCGTAACATTCTACATTCAGCATTCACGAAACCTAGGAAATTTAGGATAGTTAAGTAGATCACAGAATATACGAGTAAGAGTAATATTCAAAGTATACCACTATAATGGGTAAAACTGGACAGTTTGAATTTTGAATTTCCCTGATTTTCCCTTGACCAGCGTGATTTTTCGTAGTATTCTAAATTTTGTTTTAGGCGAGTAAATAAAAATTATTACTATAGGGTGTGAAAGAGAAATTGAAGTTAAATTCATTTTACTTCAGTTCATTCAACTCATAAATTATCAACAATTTAGGTTCCAAGCATTTTTTCCTCTCTCCATGTATATTAATAATTTTAACATAAATGTATATATATTTTTTTTATTTTATTTTAGTAATTAACGGCTCTATACCTCATTCTTACCTATTAATATCAAAATGAACTCTTCAATACTTAACTTCATTTTTTTTTATTTTACTTTCCGCAAAAGTTTTATTTTTAATAATTGTATTCAATAAAAGAAAATAAATTTTAAATAATGCATTACATTAATAGCCTTTAAATGTGTGATTAATGACATCTCACTTTAAGGCGATTAATACTAACAAATAAGTTTTAAAAGTAATGGGTGAGGTTTAAGTTAATTCATTTTTCCTTCTCAAGGCATTTCTGATTTTTGATAATTTTTCAGCGTCTATCTCTATCTGTCAAAAGCTTTTAATTTTCAAGCCATCTTATTCTTCTATCTCTTACTGGCTCTCATTCTATTTTAATCTGATTAATTATTATCTACTGTATTTATAATAGATCTTTTATATTATATATCATTATATCAATAATATAATACTATATATTATAAATGTTAGAACAAGGAATGGGTTTTGAAATTAATTAGATTGGGTCTATTTTCAACACTTCTAACAAGTATCACTTATAACCTTTTTATTCTCTTTCTTCTTTTTGGTTCTGTTTTGACTCTTTTGAGATGTTCTTTTCATATCTCCTATGGGCAGATCTTCATTTGTCAACATCTTTTTTGAGTGATAGAAACTTTATGCACATACTTTCAAATTTGATGCATCTATATTGCATTGTGCA
>JABUQX010025572.1:0-32892 GCA_015478945.1 Trachelipus rathkii
CGTTCATAGTTTGCCTCGTCGAACACAAGAATTTTAACGTTCCTTTCCCGTCGCTATTAGCGGTCATTCGATAAAGAGCGTTACCCTTGGCGATGTTTAGCTTGGTGAATTTTTTTTTTTGGAACAGATTTTCGAACAACGCGAAATGTTCCCTATAGACAATTTTCAGTTCAGCGCCTAGGGTTTTTTGATTTAGCAAATGAGACGTTACCGAGTCCCGAAACGCTCGGCGACTAAAGTCTTTCCATTTCGGTAAACAAACTCCGGCGTCCGCGAAATTGTTTCTCCCTAAATAGGTTAGACCCAACCCGAAAAAAAGACCGTCGCTTGAAAGAAAAGGGTTTAGCCTCTTGAAAGAGTAGATGAACACGATTCGACATCGCGTCGAAACGAACATTTTGTAACTTAACATTTCGTCAATTTCCTTCAGGTTTCGGAACAAGCTATCCGGCCGCCGTATCCTTTCTTCCGTTACCGCGTCGACGTACCGATCGTCTTCGTCTTCTAGTTGTTTTTCTTTTTTTGCGGCTGGGAGTTCGACGTCTTCGTCGTCTTTGATCCCGAGGTCGCGGCCGCCTTCGCCGTCGCCGTCGCCATTGAGTTTATTCTCCGGCATTAGAAAACTGGAAAAATATTTGATCATCGTATCCCCCTCTCTACGAATCCGCGGTTCGTCTAAAACGCTAATGGGACCCCCTCTCGCGTACAAATGTCCGCATTCTTCGATAGAAAATTCGATATTTTCGTGATTTTGAATATCCAACATGTAGGTTCTGTAATAGTTTACTACGTACCGGTGCCTTTTGCAAAAACGCTCGTAATCTTTTAAGTTTATCGCCAGGTAATCCTTATATCTAATCGCTTTCATGATTTTTAGAAAAGCTTTTTTGCCGAATTCGCCAAATTCGCCCTCGACTTCGCCTATATCGCCCGTTTCGAAACTTTTGTTTTGGTTGTTATCGCCGATGAACAATATTTTTACTCCTCCGAAGGCGCAAGCGTAATTTTTATTAAGCAAACGAAGAACGCAATCCATGAACAAAATCTCGCTCGATTTACACTGATTAAATTCGTCGATTACCAAAAATTTTAAACGCTTCCACTCGCTCACCCTTTCCTTGTAGTAATCGCTAAAAACGTGCGAGGCAGGGTTGACGGGGTAGTTGAATAGGGAATGAATCGTCCCGATCGCGATTTCTAAAAACCCGTAGTCGTTTACGCGTAAAATATTCCTTAAGACGTTGACGGTGGCGTGAGTCTTGCCCGCTATCATTATTTCGTACGTTTTGATTTTTTGGACGCTGATCATCTCCGCAAGAATCTTTTTTAATAATTCGGATTTGCCAGCCCCCGGTAAGCCCGTTAAAAGAACTATTTTGGGAGCGTTCGGATCGTTCCTTTCGTTTAAATGGTACGAAACCTCCAAAAGAGAAACGCATTGCTGGGGGGTCACGACTGACGTCGTCATATCGCTTACTAATGAGAAAAAGACGAACGACGACGATCGCTTCGCTCATTGGCCGACCGGATATATTTATATATCTATATTATTTATTTATTTTCTTTCGATTAAAAAAATATGATATTTATTATCATCTTAAATAATAAATTATTCGAAATAAAAATTAAATTATGCATTTAAATAAATAAATTAATAGATTCTTAATTCTTATATAAACCCCAAACCTCCTCGACAAGTACAGACAGTAGCGCATTCCTTTCTTCATTCAACATGGCAGGAAGATCGAATATCTTCAAGGCGTACGCGTCCGATTTATTGGGAATCGAGAAGTCCAATATTAACGGGAAGAGAGGAGTTTATCGAAAACTGCGAGCTGAATTCGATGACCTGTACGACGAATCTAAGAATCCGAGCGGACGAGGATGCAAGCTTTTTTCGAAGCTCGATAAACCGTTTCACATTTTATTTAATGATTGCGCGGACAAATACGAAGCTAGACTAAATTCGATCGACGCCAACGCCAACGCCAACGCCAACGCCGACGCCGACGCCGACGCCGACGCCGACGACGTCGGATTCCGTTTTCATGAATTGAAAACCGTCTTTATAAACGATAATTTTGAAAGGATTAAGGCGTTCCGACGATTTTTTTATCGTGCTCTCGACGCTTTTTTCGAGCACGAATTGAGCGTAAATGAAAAAGAGCTGTACGATAACTACATGGAGAAGGTGAAAAAGGGCCTTAAAAACGCCATCGACGAAGATGAAGAAGAAGACGTGAAGAAAGTAAAGAATAAAGCGACGAAAGCGTACAACAAATTCGTCAAGAAAATAGTGAGAATGCGAGCGAGCGAGCGAGAAAAATCATTGAAGAACGCGCGCGAGGTCGCCGCCGGCGATGATTTCGATCTCGGGTCGAGTTCCTGGCACGACGTCAAATTTGTCACCATCTTCGATATTTGGAATAAACCTATTATATACGTAAAGACGGTCGAGACGCCATACGACCAAATACCGACTAGGTTCGCCGAGATTAGGGAAGAGAGCGAACGGACGTACGTGAAGCCTGAAGTTGATGAGAAAAAGGACAAAAAAGAACGTAAAACCAAAAAATCGAAAACGGACGGGTTCGAAAAACAACCAAAAAGTCAGGGGGTCGAAGTCGTCGAATTATTGGAGGATGGCGAAATAGAAGAAGAAGAAGAAGAAGAAGAAACTCTGCCCGTGGTTAAATCGGTTTTGTCACCACATGATAATACAAAATCAAAACCTGGCGGTGATGTTACTGCTCCGGGTCTGAGTGTAAACGCGCTTAGCGACATAATTAAAGCGCATAGAAAGATTCAAAAACAAGCGCCCGATTCATTTAAAAGGAATCAATGCGATTCGGAAAAAATTGCTGCTACAGGCAACGTCGGCGGCAGCGGCAGCGGCGGGGGGAAGGTGTTGTTGTCGGCGGTGGTGGCTGAAGAAAGGCAGCCCGCTCTAAAGAAAATGAAGAGTGATAAGCGAGAAGGCGAAGGTAAATCGCGACGACGACGACATCGATTACCGGACATGCCAGATTTGGAGACGATCAATCTCGAAATGGAAGTAGAAGAAGAAGAGCTTAATCGTAGCGATAATCCTCCAGAAAAACAAGGAGAGGTAAAGGAATCCAATCATAAGAACAAAAAAGGCGAAGGCGAGACTAAGAAATCGAAGTCGCAGCAGAAACAACGATCAACGGCGGCGTCAGCGGGGGCGGATGATTCGCTAAAGAGGAAACACCGATTGGAGGAGGGTGAAATCGGTTCCGACAGCGGCTTAGGCAGCGGCGGCGAGGAGCAAAAGCAGCCCGATTTAAAGAAAAAAAAACGTGATCGGAAAGAGACCGAAAACGAGTTGGGATCAACAAAGTTAGAAAAAGAAAAGCTCACCCTAGTTTCGAAAACCAACCAAAAGTTGTAAAAAAGTTTGTAATAAAAATTTTTTGTAATTTATATTTTTAGTAAATAGTTTCTATTATTATTATTTTTTTAAAATTACATTAAATAATAAGTAAATAAAAGTACTTTAATTATAAGATATTTTTGTTTCATTTTCCATCACTCCTAAATTATTACCGTAATCTTATCATATTAATCCATAGCGTATGAATTCCGACGTAAAAAGGAAATTGCCCGAAAATGACGCAATTTTTCCGAACAGTAATAAAAAACTCAGAACGTCCGACGAAGAAAAATCTCTTTCGTCATCGTTCGTTGTCTCCCCTTTTTCATCTCCCCCACCCGATTCAATTTTTTACCCCGAACACGTTTGCAAAGTTTCGACTAGCGAAGATTTCGTAAAAATAGGGCTGTCTCCGGAAATTAAAAATTTAATGCCTCACGCTTTGTTCGTTCACACCAACATCTCGAGCTCTCAGGCGACGGCCGTGTTGCTTATGATGAAACAGTATTTTCGATATAGAAATAAAATTGAAGCCCCGCCGCCATTGCGGTCGCTAGAAAATCGAGGAGGGTTCGTCTTAGCGGATGGAACCGGTTTGGGTAAAACTCGAATACTCTCTTCCTTCATTTACAACCTGATTTCCAGCGGCGTGAGAGATAATAGTATCAACAGCAGCAGCAGCAGCAGCAGCGCGCGTGGGCCCGAAACGAAGAGCTACTCTTTTCTGTGGGTGACTTCGAAAATGGAGTTGTTTGACGATATTTTTAACGAATTACGCTTTACTAATGAGGAAATATATAAAAAAGTGAATATCTATAAATTAAACGAATACGTCGATTTAGAAGAAGCAACCTCCTCCTCCTCCTCCTTCTCCTCTTCCTTCAAAGAGGGCACCACTATAGTCCTGACCACGTATAAATTGTTGCAAACCAAAATATATTATTTTCTCAAACCTTTCTTGCGTTGTAAAAAGGAAGAGCAGGAGGAGGAGGGGGAGGAAGATGATGGTCAACGGTTTAAAAAATTCGACGCCATTTTTTTCGACGAATTTCACGCCATTAGAAATACCTCCCCGTATTACGGCCATAAAATTATCGCCGGCAAACCCGCGGATATGGACTACATTCAGCTCGCGAGAGAATTATCTCGCGACAACGACGAAGCTTACTCCCCCTCCTCCTCCTCCTCTTCCTCCGGTCATTTTTGGAGCCAATTTAATATAGCCGACGCGGGCGACTTTCTCATCAAGATTTACAAAAAATACTCGTTTTTCGTACTCACGAGCGCCACGCCCTTCACGGAGGATTCGAATTTATCGAGCGTAGGATTTTTGGTGGGTAACGTCCTCCTCGACTCGGCTGGGAGCAACCCAGAAAAAATAAAAAGCAAATTTCTAAAATTAAGCCGATACGTGAACGGATCTTCGGCAAAGGGATCGATCAATATATTAGAACCGGTTTTGAAAATGCTGTATCACCACGGCTCGTACATCAGCAGGGTGATAAGCATGCAAGGGGTGGGTTGTTTCATGAGAAAATTAAAACTGGACCCCGGGATACAAATGTGTTTTTCGGAGAGTAATCGATACATCAATTACCTGACTAAATTTCGGCAACCATTTCACCGAGACAAATGAAAAAAGGATTCCGCGGCGGCGCCCTCTCCGACTTCATTGTCGCTATTCGACGCCGTAAGCGACAGCGAGGAGCTCGAGAAGAAAATGTTCGTAGACTCCGATGGCGATACCGTTTATTACGTCGATGTCGAAATTAAAAACGCGCTGAGCTCTTTCGGGATCGACGAACGAGCGATACAACAAAATCGAGAAGAGCTCGACAAGGCGCGTTCGTTTTTAATCTCGAAAAAAAATCTCCTTTGGCGGAAATTCAAGGCGGCGATAGTATTGTTTTATAAAAATTTAATATTGAATTCGAAAGCCAAGGGGTGCGTCTCTTACATGCTTAAATTGTTTCGGGCCTTCGCGGAGAGGAACAGGAATATCAAAGTCATATTCGCCACTTCCATCACCGGGGATAACGCTTTAGTGGACGATGATACCTTATTAAAAACTTATAGAAAGAAAGAGGAAAAATGAGGCGACCACGTCGCGTTGGTGGTGGTGGTGGTGGTGGTCTCGAAGATGATTTATTGGGCGGTGAAGACGAGGGAGAGGACGACGACGACGACGACAACGACGACAACGACGAGGAAGACGAGGAAGACGAACTATTAGATTGGAGATGGTCCGATCATAATTTCGAAGCGGAGGAGCGCGAGGAAATCGAAAGATTCACGTTTTGTACGGTTTGTCAAAATTATTACGCCCTGGACGAAAATGGTGGCGACGGGTGCGTGGGAAACCATTCGGCGTTCTTTCCGAACGCGACCTCTTATCAACTCATAGATATGTATAGGACGATGATGTCAATTTCCTTAATAATATCCGTTATGGAAGAACTAGCGGTTTACGTACTCCCGGGAAATCCTCCTCCTTCTCCTCCTCCTCCTCCTCCGAGGCAACAGCAGCAGCAACCATCGAATAAAATAATCCAACCTCCTAACAAAAACCTAATCAGGGTGTTCGTGCCGCTAACCCCGCCCGAATCATTGCTGAGGTGCATGCCAGCTTCGTTCATAGATTACGTGATTAACGGGCTCGGGAGGAAGTCTTGCAAAGAAGTTACGAATAGGTCGCTCATGCAGATTCGCGATTCAAAAAATTCGGGCTGTTATTTTATAGCTCCCAACACGGAAAATAAGAAATTTAATAAATCCATTAACGCTTTCAACAACGATCCGCAAATAAAATCGATCGTCGTGAGCAATAGGGGCAGCACCGGAATAAACCTGCACGATAGCAACGAAAACAAATCCAAAGGTCAAAGACTCCATTTGTTTTGCGATTTTCCTTACAGCTCGTCCAAGGTGTTTCAGCACATGGGCAGGAGCCATCGTACGAACCAAAACACTAAGCCCATGTACACGATTTTCACCCTCGACTCGTTCGCGACCGAAGAAAGGTTTTCGACGATATTGAAAAAACGGCTGGGCGACCAAAGAGCGGGCGTGTTTTCCAATCGCTACTGCAACGTCGTCACCGACATTTTCGAGACCGACGATTACGATAGCGACTATCGGGGGAGAAGGAAAGCGTCGTCGTCGTCGTCGTCGTCATCGTCGTCGTCGTCGTCGTCCAAGTCGTCGTCGGAGGAAACCGTAAACAAATTGGGAGTTTTCAGGCTCATCCTCTGCTCGATCCTTTTTCTGTCGGGCGGCTTTCGTATCCCCAGGAACGATTATAACACGTCGGGACCCGGCGGCGAGCTTTACTTCCCGTCCGACTTTAAACGAAAGCGTCTCGTAAAATACATTAAAGACAGGTGCACGGAGTTATACGAAGAGAACGCGAACTTATTCTCTACCTGGGATAATTTTTATATGACCCTGCATTTTTCCCATTTCCTCGTAAACAGAAGGAAGGATATCGTCGCCTACGCGCTCCTCGAGCCCTTCGTCGATGATTTAAATCGCAACATCTACGTGCAGTGGAGTCAAAAAATTATTCGCGAAATTAATCATACGTGTAGCAACAACGCCAAGAACTCGGGTCAAGCGAAAATCTTAAACATGATAATGTATTCTCCACCGAAATTTCAAAGGTTATTTTTCCTCGTGCAAAAGAGCTCTTGCTCGTGGTTTTTAAAAAATAACCTCGTTAAAGAAAAATTTTTGACCAGGAAACATAACATCACGTGCGGAGAAGTCGTCGGCGGCAAAGCGTATCACGAAAACTATTTTAACATTCGCGTTAAAATACTGAACGGCGAAGTTATCGATATGCTCGGGAGCGACAAAATAACCGTTACGAATATAAACGCGGTTCTACACAACGACTATACTTTGGCTTTCAACGCGCTATTACAGTTTAATGAAAAAAATGAAAAACCGGAAATAAGGCATAACTGGCTCATTTTTAGGTTATTAACGAGAGCGGGTTCGTCCTTCGCCGATTACGAGTACAGATACGCTTTGTATTCGACGAGGCAAGAATAATTCGCGCCCCGCGATATAGGATGTTAGTGAATAAAAACGAGTATATAAATACGTATAACGTTTATACTATATTATTTTTGTCGTGTATCTATATATATATATATATATATATATATATATATATATATGGATGTACAAATGAAAAACGAATAAAAAATACGTTCCAAAGTTTATTTATTTATATTATAATTATATTTTATTGTTGAATAGGGAAGACGCACGGGAACAGACGGCTGAAGACGCTTCTGTTTCTTGATAAGATTTTTTTTCTTTTCTGGAAAGTAATTAATTAATAGCGGCTGGTGTTATCGACGACTAGATAGGATACAGAAAGAAATCGCCGTTCGGTGACCCTCTTAAGGCATAGATAGTTAGAACTAACCGGTATTCTCGGATTATTTAAAATAAAATTTGTTTTTTTTTTAATTAAAAAAATAAATTTAACTCGATTCCTCGTTTATAGTTTTATTTCCTCCTTCTTTAGGTTTACTGCTATTGTCCTTTTGAATTTCGCTAATTATTATCGTTTCGTCGTGTTCAATACCAGGAATTTTTGCCGATGAAAATAAAAGTTTCATTCTTTCGTTAAACTTTAAACTTTGTACATATTTGATGGCTTGTCGGTGTACTTTATCATTTTTATCAAACCATTGATCGTGTACGAGATCATTGAAGAGCAGTGATCCTACTAGTTGTAAAACTACTGATATTAAACAGATTAAACCCATCGCGAGCAACAAACTTTTAAAAAACGACTGTTCCGTTTGTATTTTAATAAAATGACTTTTCTGAAATTCTTCGATCATAATTGTATTTTTTTAGGCTGATGAGAAAGAGAAAAATGAATATAATAATAATGTTTTTAAGAAAGGTAAAGAAAAATTTAAAATTAAAAGATTCGAAACAAATATTTATTGTCTCATTGTATAATAACGTTTAATATTTTCGCATTCGGTGATGAAATTGAAACGTCCGTCAGAAATAAAATATTCTTTAAAATATCTTCTTTTCCGCTTCCGGATTGTTTGTCTTCGTACGCGATAACGAAAGTATAGCTGAAAAACGCGTTCTTCTTTTTCGAACTACATAGCTTGCAACATCTATTCTCTCTTGATGGACGTTTATCGGCGAAATTTTCTTTATCGTAGAAAAAGGTTTTTAACTTGCTCGAAATTTCGGCGATGTTTTTATCGGTATTGCATAATAATAGCGCTATATTGCTACATATTTCGTAATTTTCGAAATGTTGATTATAATTTAACGATATTCGTCGAAGCAATGTTTCGACGAAAAGTCTTTTAAAATGGATTTTGCTTTTAACGCAAGAAGAACACTCGAAAAACGTTTTTCTGGAACACGAACAATCGGCAATATCTTTAAAATTGAAATTGTTGACCAAGGGTGCGAGAAAATTATATATAGCTCTTCTTTTGCTAGTTTTCGAAAACGAGAGCGGTAAAATAATGATAATAACAAAGTTCGCGGTTCGATTACTACCACGTTCGGTTTTGAAGTACTTGGAAAAAATACTATTACATTTTCCGTTATCGCTCGTCGAGCTCTTTATATGCACCGTGTCAATTTCAATTTTTTTACTCATTTGACGATTTTTCTTTAGTGATATTTACTATATCTTTCAATCCTTTTGAAGAATAACAGCCCTTAGTTAACGAGACAAGCATGAATATTATTATTATGAGAAACAAGACGCCAGTACCGGTTAATCCTATAAGCGGATAATATTGGCTATTGGGCATATACATCGATGGTGCTTTTTCCTCGTTCATTTTTGATAATAGGTCGTTCGGTCAGTCGCTAGTTGAGATTTTTTGTTTTGAAGGGAAGGCGAGTGAAAAATTAATTATTTGTCGATAAAGATACGTTTCAAAATGAAATTTTAAATAATTTATTTATTACCTTTAATAATTATTAACTTTTTTATTAAAAAAAATCAAAATAAAAATTTTGATCCCCTTAAAGTTATTTTTATTATAATATAAATTTATTTACGGTTTGACTCGAAATTAAATTACAAAAAAAAAAAAAAAAAAAAAATTTCCGAACGAGCGAAGATGACGGTAAAGAATTCAACGCAATTTACCGACGAAGATTTTATTAACGCCGAAAAATACGCAAAGCTGGCGACCGAACAAGAAAAATATAAGCTCGCGAAAATATCAAATTCTAATTTTTTCAAAGCCCTGAGAATTAAAGACACGGGACGCGAGGGGTGGATTGAGAACGGCGTGTATTTAGAAAAAGATCAACCGGTGATGGGTTTCCTCAAAATCGAAATCGATTCCGAGGATTTGGATTGCGAATCCGTTTCCTGTTTTCCGAATGATCCGTTCAAATATTTATCTTCTTCTTCCTCCGCAAATACTAATAACGAGACCGGCAAGGACGACGACGAACAGGAATCTGTGGCCTGCGATTTTTGGAATTCTAAGGAAACCGAGGTAAAAAGCGGCGGCGTTAGTTTCAAAGCTTGCCAATCGGCGTGTTTCGACATAGATATGGAAATTAATAAAGAGAGCGGCAAACCCGTCCCGAGAGGGACTTTGTATATTCAAAAGAAAGGAGAAAGCTTTTGCCGCGCCATTAATCAACAACTTTTAATTTTCGCCACCATCCCCGAAAGCAGGTTCTCGGCCTCCGGGAAAAAGATCGATGGTTACAATACGAGAGACGTTCCGCCGTTTAAGATAACCGACGAAACGTACAGCAGATTCGAAATCACTTACGAGTACTGCAATTACTTCAAACAAAAATTCGACAGCGCGGAAAAAGACTGCTACGTTTCAGCCGGTTCTCAAGTGTCCGAGCTCTTCTTCGGTCGAGTAATAACCAACTTTTTTCTCGGTTCCGATTCGAAAGCATTGAGAGAAAGTCTTCCTCGATTTACCGTTACGGGTCGCGGTCGCGGCGGTACAACAACAACCACCACCACCACCACCACCGTCCACGAAAAATTGAACGTTCCGTCTTCGTTTGGAAATAAAAAACCGTTCACCGCCAAAGCCGCCTTTTTTTTTTTCAAGCAGAAGACGGCATACGATATTCCTTCCCATTTTCCGTACGCGTCAAAATTATTAAAGGAAGGGATTCCAAAAGACGCATTGAACGACGCTAATTTTCCTCTGGAAGGAGTATGCGGGGAGGCTTTTTACGTTCTCTTAAATGTATGAATTGATGTAATTGAATGCTAATCTGTATCAAATTTCTCTTGTGTATACTAAACGGAAAACGAGTATAGAGAGCTTTAAGTGTTGCGGAAATCCAAACGCGATTGTAATAGAGCGAAGAACTTTAAAGTTATGAATCAGCAATATACGCTAATTAGTTTCCGATATTGATGGGATATAAGCAATATCGTAGTGGATTAACACTGTATGTAATATAACTAACATATTAAAAATATTCTTCCTCCGTACTCGTATAATTAACAAATTGATTCTCCGATACGCAATCCGCGTCTATGGCCTGTCAGGCACTAGCACATCATTTGTCCAAATCTCTCATCTATTGACTTACATGGCTAGCGTTCAGATATACGTTGATGGTGTGTGTTCCTCCTCAACGGTTAAGTTATGATCGATAGAACGATCACGGACACTCGAGGGTTCTCGTCACTAGCCAGGTAATACACGCACACAGAAAAAGTCTGTAACAATATTTTTATTCCACCGTAATATAATCAGTGTTAAAGTTATAATGTGTAATTGGATCATTTGAGTTAATCCATAATAGAATCTTCGGTAAAGATAGAGCGGACATGATTATAATATATCAGCATACTGCAGCACGTTACTCGAATAACGGAAGTTTTCGTGGAAGAAGGGTATGTTCTCATATAGAGAGTGTGGTATAACTGTTGAGTAGGATTAGGTTAATAGATGACAGCCTGATTATAGTACATCGTCATATCATAGAAGATAGAATGCTCTGACACGTGTATCACGAAATACTTAACCTGGTAAGGCGGTGAGTGATCAGCTGATCAGTTCGGCTATAGTGATTTCATGCTGAATTGAGTGGCGACTCCTTGAATAAGTAAACTACTCCGTATAGAGAGAGTTGTGTAGAGAAAAGATTACAAAAATCTTCGACAGCTGTCTACTAAGGGGACTGTGGTAGACGAGAAAGTGTCTCACATCGAGCGGAGTAATGAAAATATAGTCGTATGAATATCTATATAGTTCGTGTTGCTCCAGATGGTGAGTGCTCGTGAAAAATTCACGAAGTGTACATATATATCTGATGATAGATTTCTCACACTATGTTACGTAGGTAGGAGGTAGTAGTTCTTGAGTGACGGTGGAAAAGTTTCGCCTTTCGCGTTTGAAGTTTTAGTGCTGCGAACGGATGTGGCCAAGCGTTTGCTCATAGTCCGGTCACCGTTTTTTTGGTCCTCACTACAGTCTCTCTGTACTGAAGTGTTCTTATATATGTAGTGTATCGCGGTTATGTATGTATTTCTGCATTAATAGATAGTGTTACATTCCGTATCGCGAATAAATCGTATATATTACACGACGCACGTCGTTGATAACAACTATTGATTATATTGTATCGATCCTTCTGAAACGGAAAAATTGACAGACTTTCGTCTGATTTAAGAAGATAAAAGCACGTTGATTCCATTCTATACTAACGTTCAACAGGGACAATTATGGAGGATTATTCGCTATTCAATAAAGACGCAGAATTTATGAGAAAAAGCGCGGAAGTCAATTCTAGTAAAAGAAAGAGAACTAAGGACGACGACGAAGATGACGACGACGACGACGATGACGACGACGATGATCTCTACAAGCCCATGTTCAACGAAACCGAAGACGAAATGTACATAAGACACTATTACTCTTATTTAGACAATAGAAAGGTCAATAGTTTGGGCCAGCCGATATTTCCGACGCAAACCGCGTCCGATTTTGATGACGAAATGACGTCTATAAAAATTAAAAAAGACATAAATGATATATTCAGCGCGGGATTATTCTACTGCGATATCATTAAGTATAACGCTTCGCGCATTCCGTTCTTAACCCTCGATCGCTACGAAGAAAAGCGTTTGAAAAGCCAAATTGAAACTAGAAACCGGGCTCTATCGAAAGTGTCCTCGAGTTTAACTAGCGCACTCGCGGCCACCAGTTTCGCCATCGCGATTTTGCTAGCGAAATTATCGAAGAAGGACGAAAAGTATTATTATCCTCTTTTGACCATCGTGTTTTTAACCTTGTGCTTATTCTTCGCGTTTCTTTTATTGTTGTTGATGACCTTCCATAAAATCGACGCTAATAACACCGCGTTCTATAACGCGACCCGGCTCTTCGATTTTGAAATCGAGGACGACTACGAGTCCAAGGGAGTTATGGAAAAAATTCGAATCAATAAACGAGTCTCGGAATTCAATTCGGAATTTCTGCGTCCTTTTACCGAGGATATAGAAAAACGGTATTCCAAAACAAATAAGCGATAAAATATCGAATCAACGGCAAATTTGAAGCAAGAATTATTATGATAGTTATCAACTAAAAAAAGGGTAGTTTGATTTAAAATAAAAAAAAATCTATTAAAGTTAAATGTTTATTTTTTCCTTAACAATAATAATAATAACATAATATTTTGGGAATGTGAAGATTCAAAACATTTCTAAATTTTGATTAAATATAATAGAATCTCTCGAGTTCGAATCCAAAGTATCTTCCGTCGCTATGAACCTCTCAGTTTTTCTTCCATTTTCGTTATCGCTGTCGACGTTATTTATTTTTTCATTTTCCTCTCCTCTTTTAAACCGTTTATTGCTCTCTTTGCTGCCGCTGTTAGAGGATTTTTTCCTTTTTTCGCGCGTTTCACTCTCCTTATCCTCATCGTCTTCGTCTTTGTCGTTGGCATAGTCGTCTTCTTCCTCCTCTTTGAAGCTTTCGGCTATTAATTTCGCGTTTGAAGATATTTCGGGCAGCAAATTGGAAACGGAATAAGACGACGAATCTTCGTTTTCGGCGCTCGGAAAACCGACCTCGACATTCATTACTAGAACGTTCACGTTCATGTTAAAAATTTCGATAGTGAGACCGTTGGTGACCGAAACGTAAAACCCCTCGAGTCCGCCGCTCATCGCGTCTATATTATCAAAACCGGTCAGAATTCTATGAATCCTTAAACTATTTTGTTTCGTGACCAAGCTCTGAACGTCTTTGACTGTTTTGACGTTGGAGAAAAACATTTCCGCGTAAGGCAAGGTTTCTTTTCTGAGCGTCTTTTCATCCTCGATGGATTTTTTTCGGAAACCGCTCAATTTTTCTAAGCATCCCAAGTATAACTGAATCGCGTCGCGAGCGTTCAGTTTAAATTCTTTTATTTTCGCCACCACCTCATCGCGGCACTTTTTGATTAAAAGGTCGCCCTTCCCGATATCGCCGTTCATTCGCTTTCCTAGCAAGTCTTTTCCTTCTTTGTTCAGTTTGTACTTGCAGCATTTCTCGTCGTGGAATCCGACGAGGTAGATTAAATTCTTCACGAACTTATTGGGTTTCGAGTCTCTAGTAGCGGAAAAGGTGAAACGGGGGCAGAACAAAGAGTGGAAAAAACTCCTAACGAAGCAGTTGTCGTGATAAATTCGACTGAGTTTATATTCCTTCACCTTCGTATAGAGACGTAGGGGTTCGCATTCGTACGAAACGCTTCTGATTTGGTGAGATTTATGGTCGCTTCTGGAGCATTTGTCGCAAGCGTAGCCGCAATACGCTTTGATTTTTAAACGCGACATGTCTCTATCTTTGCGCATCGTGAACACGGGCGCGCTGGTGGTGATCGTTTTGTACTTTCTTCTCTTGGTAAAAGACGACTGTCGCGGAATCGAGGAGAATTGCCGAAAATCAAATGAACTGACTGGTGTAGACAGCTCTGATAACACATGGGGTAAATGGGGGTAACTGGCGGATTAAAATAATCATCAGACAGAGGACGTGATCGCGTAATAGGAATCGCAGATTGCAGCTCTCTCTGCCCTTTCTCTCTCTTCAACACACCCACAACACACACACACACACATACACACACAACATTACGCAAGAAAATATAATTATTATTGATTATATTTTAAATTATAACATATTATTATTTATTATTGAAGCTTAACATAGAATGGATAAGTTTTAGGGCAATAACTTTCATGCTGATTAGGAAAATCGATTCGTTATAAATTATAAATCACTAAATCAACTCTTTTTACTATTTATACATATATAACATTTTCAACATTTTAAACATTTTATTTCTAAAAATTACGAAATTTAAACTATAGTAAACAGAAAAAAGTCACTTTTTAAAGAAAAATCTAAAACAACAATTTCGTTTCAATGTTGAACAAGCACAGATTGAAATTGCAATCCAATTGTGCGGCTAAAAGAATAACTGAAACTCTTAGAAAGTTAAAAACAGACCAAAAGTCTAAATCGTAAAAAAAAAACAAGCATTTAGAAAGATGTTGCATAAATGCCACACGTAGGACACGCGCTCTCAGACCCCTTAGTTCTGGCTCCCTAGGCCCGGGGTCACCTACGTCGTCTATATGGTCGCGCCGTCCCTGGCTAAGACACAAAAAAAGGCTGTAAATAACCAGGTAAATATGTGATTACAAATCGCACCAAAACACAAGTTATTTAAGTTATTTATATAATAAGATACAAAATACGATAAAAATTATATTATAAAAAATACATTATTTATTAACACATGTACAATAGCTACAATTTTCTCAAAGTTAAAATACATGTTTCAAATGTTACGTCTAAAAATGTTATGCTCACTTAAATTTTTTAACATTTAAAAAAATATTTTATATGGTTAACTTTTTAAATACATATTCCCTTCACTATATATACTTCTCGCCCCAGAAGCGGAGCACATTAATCACTAAATTAAATTTTAAACACTAAATTTACTAAATTAATCACTTCAAACGCACTATGCGCACTGGGTTAGGTCTAGACACTAAAGTTTGTTCCTGCTGTTCAGTAAAAATGAGTCTGTGAAGGGAATCCATCCGAATTGAGGAACTATAAGTGAAGGGGAATCAACGAACCGAGTGGAGGAACCCATCTTGAAGTCAAGAGCTAACGGCAAGCTTCAAATACGGATTATAAGAACGACATGTCCGTCCATCAGGAGTTGTATCTTGTAACATGATCCGTCCGTTGAAGAATCTTGTAAATGCCAGAATAAGGTGCTTCAAGACTTTTTCAAATGCGATTGTCTCGAAGAAAAACATGGGTAGAAGTTTGAAGTTCAGCAGGAATGTATGATGATGCACCGGAGGGATGAAGAGGTAGTAGCTTCGAAAATCCAGTTCACAGTGACCATAAATTTTACCATGATCATCTGTAAAACTCTGTTTTAGTATGAATTTTTCAACCTCTAATTTGTACGGCTTGCTAATGCTTTTTCATCAAAATCCGGAGTTCATCATGAATGCATCAAGACTAGTTCCTGATGATATCCTTAGTTTCGTCTTCCTGTCGACGTGAGATCTGTTTACATGGTCTATTGGTATCATAGCAAGAATGATAGTTCGGTGGTTAAATGTAATTTCGGGTGTCGTTGTCAAGACTGAGGGTACGTGGTTTTGTTGGTCGTAGTTCTGAAGCTTGTATTGTATTTCAAGGGAATCGAATCTTGAATATTCCATTGCATGAAGAAGGAGATTACGTAGAATTTGAAGCGTATTTACCAAATGTATCTGCTTCAGTCTCACTTAGTGTCGGTGATGCTAAAGGAAGAGGTGGTCGTGTTGAAGGACGTGTAGTGCGGAAGTAGCGGGTAAGGTGATATGACGAGTTATTTGGGGCCCCTGCTGTGGTGTGGTTGTGATGTCCGTGGTGATTTTTGATGCACGTTGTTCAGATCTGGTTGTGAGCGGGGTATTGTGGCGATGTTGGAGCGGTGGAGGGGTTTGCGTGGAGAGGTAGGGCTTGAAATGTTTGGAAATCTTTTTTCATCTGTGGGTACAAGTAGGCGGATAATATTCGGAGTGAGTGTCTAGGGTATAGAGGCGGGTGTCTGAGTTATGGGTCATTGGGAGGAAACCTTGTGGTGGGTAACCGTGTGGGTTATGTGGGAGACGTTCTGAGAAGCCTAATCCCAGAATGAGAGCGATTTGATGAGATTGTAATAAGATCTGTTCTGCGACAAGGGTTGCCAAATGGGCCGGAAAAGATGAGGAGATGCCACGATATTGAAGATTATCCTTGCAGAGGGAATATCAGAGAGCTGAAAATGTAGTTTCTTTTGTTGCGTTTCGGCTGTGATTGGTTGAAGATGAGCGATTTAGGCAGGGTTGAAATCGTGTGAAGATTTTACTTTCTGTTTTCGTGGGGGGGTTTGGAGGAATTTGCCGGTGAAAATGAAATCTGCCTACAGTAGTATCTGGCCTTCGCTCAGGCAGTTCATTGATAGAGAGGTCGTATTTCCGGGAAAGGACTGACATGATTAGGTTTTTTGTTAGCTTTTGCGTGCGCAGACAGCTTCGTTGTGGAGTCCGTACTGGATCGATTATGAGTGGGGAAGTGTGGGTCTGGAGGACTATGTGGGGTTGTTTTGAAGTAGATGGGGAAGTCAGGGTTGGCAGTGTGTTGGTTGTTGTTTGTTGGTGGTGTGTCACGAAGACATGTCGAGCTTATTTTTGGCTTTCTGATACTCGATTGGGGGGTTCAGGAGTTTCCGGATCTGGGGAAGGTAAAGTTTATAAGACAATCTTAGAAGATAATAAATAGAGTGTTTGGGTTGTGAAAATTTAATGATGCCGTTCGGGTGGGTGGTATTTGTTGTTTAGAGCGGATAGGTTGGTATTTAGGTTACTCGACGAGCTGGGTGAGCTTTTAATGAATAAGTTAATACTTTAATAGCATAGGTATTGTCTGTTTCTTTGAGTTGCATTATTTAACTAGGTACGGTAAATTTAGGTAAGTATATGAGGTATCACAGAAGTAAAATGGTAAAAAGTTGTTTGGCAAAATGCGTGAGAAATACTTTGAGATGAAGAAATTTTTTTTAACTAAACTTTATGGTCGATATATTAATTGAAGCGGCGACCTGTTGATTATCGAGAAAGATACTAGACGTCATGCAAGTGGCAGTGAATGCGCCGCTGATTTTCTTCCTATGTTAATCAAACATTGTGAAAATGATGAAGGTTTCTGAAATTGAAGAATGAACGAGAAAATGAAAAACTAATGGAAAATGTATGGATCAGTCAGAAAAATTGTTGTAACTGGTAAGTACAAGAGCAGAAAACAAATGAAAAGGAACAGAGAAGAATGATGAGACGACAACACTTGTATAGCTGGATCCAAACCTTTAAAACAAGACTAGATCTGATTGCAAGCGAAGTACTACTAAAGAAGAAAGTCGCAGGGGAAAGGAAAAAGAATGAAAGAGTCTGAATGTTTTAGATATTTTTATTACATTTTCTGTAAACCTAAAATGTTCCCGTGAGTGGTGGATCATCTATATATAAATTATTCATATAAAAGATATATATATATATATTATAATATTAATATATAATATATATATATAATATAAAATAAATAATAAATATATATATATATGATGAAAAATAAGGTCACAAGGGACAGCAACGATTTCAATTTACCTTATAACCTTTTAGGAATCGTAAAAATTCATTCTAAGCTAATCTAAAACAATAAAATAAAATAGAACATATTAAAAGACATAAAACAAAATATAATGGTAAAATAAACGAACATACCCGTTAAGTTGAATTATTATTATTATTATTATTATTATTATTATTATTATTATATTATAATTAAATAGATATATTTTAATATATATATTATTAACGTTATTAATATTATTATTATTATTATTATTATTATTATTATTATTATTATTATTATTATTATTATTATTATGTGGAAGTTTTTAAGTTAAAATTTATACGATTTTGCGGTTTTAAACTATATTACTGATCAACACTAAAAATGTTATGAAACGACAAGAAGGTAGCTAATCTTTATTAATTTGTACCATTGATTTCGAAAATGACATTGGAAATTTCAGGTTAGGTCTGATTTTCGAATTACAACAATATTCTGAAATAGCGGTGGCTTACCTAGAAATTTTATCCCCATCTAGAACAGTTGGCAACACTTCCAAGTGTTTGCCGTATTCTCATAACACAATATCATAACTTGATTGGTTAATATAGCTGCACATATGTTCATCATGTGATCAGTAAAACTGTTGCCTTAAAACGGCTCTTAGTTCTTATGGAATGTTGAATCAAAGTAGTGGTGCTGTTGTTGTGTTCCAAAGTTCATCCACAATGATTATGTTGTTAAAGTTTCAACTGCCATCCTATTGATATATATTACATATATTAATTATAAAAATATCTCGGAAATATAAATAACCTGGATGACCTGTTATATTTTCGGAGAAGTGACCTTCTTTTCGAGAAAGCGTTCGATTACATCATCTGTAAAAAAAAAAAATTCTTGTATTTCCTCTGTAAGCTGGTGGCTTTGGCAAAATATTGGAACAACACTTCTGCTGCACTACGTATCCACCCAAATTTAATGCATGTGTGCCTGGGAAAGGACGTCGTTTACCATTTGGAATTCTCATGATTTTGAAAGAGTCTAGGAATCACAGTACCAACTGTTATTTTCGTATGGTTCCCACAACTATATATAAAAAAAGTGTGTCCATGAAGAAAAATCAACACTTGTGTACCCTAAGATCTAAGAGACCAACTGTAACCATCAGCTTCATAAGATGAAAACTGTTTGCCTAGAATAGACTCCTCCCGGCACATGTTTGCAGAAGGTAAGCTCAATAACTACATCAGGGATCTAGAACTTCCACACATTAAAGATCTTTTGTCATCCAGTCTAAAATAGTCGAATTTTATATACCACTCTATGAAAGTGTCAACACTTCATACTCGAAATAAAGAATTCCAGTAATCTTTTATAACCGAGAGGGATTTCACTTACTGCAAAGACATATATTGACTGATGGATATAATAATAATGACTATGAAGTCCATTGCTGATCAGTGGCAACTATTCATTAATGATTCAAAGATAAATCTTAAAGCAGTCCTCTTACACAATAGAAATAACTTGCCTTCCATTCTTAAGCTATATGCTTTCAGCACAAAAGAACATATCTAGATATGAACAGTATTCTAATAAGACCAGAATGCAAGGAGTACCAGTGATGATGATACCAGGAGTATGATGATTTAAAGATAATTCCCTTTTATTAGAACTGCAAGCTGACTGCACCAAATATTTAAATAGTATGAATAATAATTATAACTAAAAGATAACAAAAACGCAATTAAAATACTTATACATAGTAACAAAATATAATAATATAAATAGAAATATATAAGCATCCTCCATATAGTGGCACTGAAGGAAGTAAAAGATAGTATAATAGTTGAGAACTAAGGGATTAAAGTAACGATTACTTACAAATACATTTAAAGGTTTACAATTACTATATTATATATACGAATAATACTCACACAATCATACATATTTAGTGTTATAGTTACTTATATATATATTAAATAGAATTTTTTTTCAAAAGACATATATTTTAAATAATTAGTAATCTATATATTTACTATAAGTAATATCACTATATAGTATATTAGATTTAACCTATAATTATAATAATATCTTTATAACTGATACACTTCATACTATACAATCTACTCATCAAACGAGAAAGCTTCTATTCATTTGTACAGTATAGATATAACAACACCCATAAAGAGGGAAATAAAACTCAGTATAAAAAATTTCGAATCATATATAAGCTGCAGTTATTTAAATAAAAGTAAAATATTTTATAATTTATAATATGAATATATATATAATTGGGCTTTAAATATATAATATATATTATTATATATATATTAAATATATATATATATAATAATCTATATATATATAGTAATTAATATATTATATTATATATAATATATATTATAAATATATATATATAATATATATATAATTATATATATAAATATATAGTATATAATATATATATTATATAAAAATATATATACTAATTAATTCTAATTATAATATATATATATATATACTGATAAATATTAATATATTAATAATTATATATATAATATATATACAATAATAATACTATATTAATATATTATCAATATTTGATTAAATCTATACATATAATATAATATATATATATATTATACTATATATAGATTAAATATATATTAATTAATTATATATAATATATTACTAACTAGAAAAAATATATTAGATTAATATATATAATACTAGTAATATATAAATATATATATATAATATATAAATAAGTGATTTTGAAAATCCTTCAAAATGCAAGAGGTATTTAAGTATAGTTTATATATTGAATTCAAATCACACTAGAGACATTAAAAAGATATAGATACTATATATAATTTAGATATATTATAAAATATCAACTATAGATTTGGCGTAGAATTTGATTTTCAAATAATATCCTATACTAAATTTTAGATGATGTTTGCCATCATACCTCTACTGATATAATTTATAATTAATAAATATATATAATATATATATATATATAAATATATATATAATTAATAATAAATATATATATAAGAGTATAGGTAAATCATATATAATTATCATATATAATTAATATATTTAATTATTAATATTAATTCAATATATTATATATATATATACTATTATTATATATATTATTAATATATATATATTATATTAATTAATTAATATATATATACATATAATTATATAAATTATATATATATATATATAATATATTATAATATTATATAATTATGTATATATAAATAAATTATTATATAATATATTATAATATTATAATATAAATCAATAAATAAAATTAAAATATAATATAATAAATAAATATAATATAAATAATAAATAAATAACAAAAAATAAATAAATAAATAAATAAATAAATAAAATAAAATACAGATATCTATATCTAATAACCCACTATCATCTATAATTCGTTTATATATATATATATATATTATAAATTTAATATATATATGTATAATAGATACATAATTATAATATATAATAATAATATATATATATACTATATATTATATATTAATAATATAATATATATATAAATTATATAATATATTAATATATATATAGCTATAATAATATATAATATATATATACAAATATATATATATATAAATATATAATAATATTATCATATATATATATATATATATATATATATATATTTAATATAATATTATAATATAAAATATTATATCAAATTAATATAACGCCGGACATATGGAAAAAGTAAAAATAATATAGGAAAAGAAATAAAAATGGAGAAAAATAAAAACTAAATAGTTATATAGACTTGTATTTTAAAAGGTTTTGTAATGTTAATATTAGTTCGAAATCGAATCATTGTAAATGAACTTCTAGTAATAATTTTGTCATAATAATCACGAAAAACTTATGGCTCCTAATAATATTATAATGCAGTATTTCATTATATTATAATAATATAAATAATAATATATATATAATATATTAAATATAAATATATATATATTAATATAAATAATTAATATATAATAGATTATATATTAATAATATAATATATATATAAATATAAATTAGTATATATATATATATATATATCTATTAATTAATATACATATATAATAATATATATAATATTATTATAATTAATTATATAATATATATAATAACTAGTTTATATTATATTATATAATATTATTTAATATAATATAATATATATTATATATATAATAATAATTATAGATATAATAATATATTATATTATTATAATTATATAATATATTTTATATATAATATATATAACTATATATATATATCATAATAATATTATATATATATAATAAATATATTAATACATATAAATTATATATAATACGTTTAATAAAAATATATATTAAATATATATATTATATATATTAATATCATATATTATATGATATATTATATTAATAATTATATATATTATAGTATATATATAATATAATTATATAATAATAGAATAATAATATAGTATTATATTAATATTATAATATATTATAATAACTATTTTTTTTATTTGATAAAAAATAGACATTTATTAAACAAAAATATTTTTTTATTTTATTTTTATTTATATTATAAATATATATATATATTATATATATATAAAATATATATTATATCATATTAGTATATATATAATAGATATTAAATAATAAATTTATATATTATATAATAATTAATATATAATATATATACATTATATATAATAATATATAAAATATTAATCTATTATAATATGATATCTATAACTAATCTTTATAGATGAGCCTTTCTATGAGCTGACTTATACAAAATGAATACCAAAATATGACTTATATATATAATGTTTATATAATATAATAGATAAACCTTTAAATGATAAACATATAACTGAAAACTGATTACCAAAAATATATGGCTAATCAAGCAAATATTGATTGTTTTAAATAAAAGCAAAAATTCAAAATTCATTTATCAATAAAAATATTGATTATTTTAATTATTGAAAATGTTAATAAATACATTTATAAACATATATTATCACGCTAAACCCAAAACGTGAATACAAATAACATGAAAATAGAATCAGTATAAATTATTACTTTATGATAAATCAGTACATATATACAAAATTTAAATAATAATGATATAATTGATTGTGTATATATATAATATATATATTATATATATATATATTATATTATATATATTATTAATATAATATATATAATTATATAATTAATATATATTAATATATATCATCACCATATAATATATTAATATTATTAATTATAAATAATATATATTAATATAATATAGTAGTAGCTACTATACCTTTAAAAGGAATGTACAGTAAATTAAGTGTTTCAGTATATATCTAGAAAATATTCAGAGTCACGAAAATACTATAATCGACGTATCGAGAACCCTACAATAGTACACTAGTATATACGCGCATTACGTCAACTAGTAATATTCAGTATGTAACATTGTAAGTGGTAAACTGTAATAAGTAACTAATTAATATATTATATTATATTAATATATTATAATAAAATTAATATAATATATATATATATTAAATAATATATAATAACTATAATATATATTCATATATCAATATATATATAATAATAATTATCAAGATTTCAGTCATTAAAATATAGGCGAATATCAAATATATATATATTATAATATATTAATTAAATATAATATATATATATAATTAATATATAGTATATATATATAGTATTATATATATATAGATAATATATATTATATATTAATAGATATATACATATATGATATACATAGTAGATAATAATTAAAGCTGTTTATAATAAACAGACTAGACCCTACACTTTTATTATTGACATAATATTAACCTAATTAGTATATATATATCGTTATGAGAGAAACATTATTTTACGAGTATTAAAATATAATATTAGGCCGAAATAAATAGAGAGCATGCGTATACATCGAGTTGACACTAAGTATGAGAGAATTACGATTTGTCAATGAATGAACTTGTTTATTATAAATATAATTACTATTATTATCAATATTATTATTATTATGATAATATTATTATAATATATGATATATTAATAATATATATATAATACCTATTTAAGGCTTAAAGCATAATTATATATTGTATATATATATATATATTTATATTATCATAATAATAAATTTACAATATATTTTAATTTATATTATTATATTAAATAATTTTATAAATTTATATATATAGTTAAATCATCCCATAAATATTAGATAACCAAACTTTATCAAAACCTAGACTTAAAAGCCCCTAACTAGTAAAAATAACCTAATGATATTATAAAAGCCCCTACAACTAAGACCCATAACACCTAATGAATTATGAAAAGCCCCCAACAGGCTCTATACCATATAATTACAATATCTAGTAGCCTAACTAAAAATTATTATTTTAAAACCTATACTCTATTATAATTAATTATATATTATATATACTCACTATGACCAATATAAGTAGTGTAAAACAAAAATTCTGATGAAACATTGCTATTTATCTTGAACGTAGCAGAAAACATTACATATTAACGAATGCTAAAATAATCATATCCAATAGTATTGTTAGTCCATATATAATGGTCAACACCAGGTATAAAGAAATGGAAAAGAATAGAAATATAATAATATTTACAACTCAATAATAATATTATATAAATCTATAAATAAAAATCAAAAACAATCTATTTTTTAGTACACAATATCATCATATTTATAAGAAATATTATCTTCATAAGAAATAAATCACAATTTTTATTTATTTATTATTAATGGTGTTGCCATATAATAAAATTTTAATAACGCACTAACACTTCATTTGAGCAAACATTGTTTAATCATGATAACCTGACTTAGGTACTATAGGCATGCATCATTCACTAAACTCATAAAAGAATCAATATGAATAAACATAAGCTTCTCTCTTCGCTAAGCACGACAAAAAAATAAACGGAGCAGACTTCAGAAAATACAAGCCGAGAATTTCGACACACATACCTAGCGCGATTCGGATGACGAAGCATTATCCGATAGCTACCACTTTTTAAATATATATCATTACAAAGTTTTGAATTGTACCACCAATACTGGAAAAAAAATTATAAACACACAATAATTAATATCTATAAATATTATTTAACATATTTATAATTCACATGTCATAAAACCTATATGTATAACAATAACAATACAAAACAATTCAATACAATAACTAAAAATGCCAAATCAAATAACCAGTTGTTGTCAAATAATAGGTATGAGCTTTAATAAAATCTATAAGACATTCAATTAATATTAAATAATTCACTAAAAACATTTTAGTTTCACTATTATGAATTATGTAGATATATAGCTAATATTTTACATTTAGTTTTCTATTGAGATTCAGACTTAGTTCTTATTATTGAGATTATATTATATATAAACGAGTCATTGATAACTACAACTCGACTGACTGACTGTTGAACTCGAGTGACTCACTGCTCTTTTCGAGCAAATATATTTAAACATAATGTATATTATATTTATAAATATAGTGGGTCGCTGTCTAATATATATATATATATATATACTATTAATAATAATATATATAATATTAAAATATATATAAATATTATATAATATAAATATATATATAATATATATATATATATATATATATGTATATATATTATATATATATTATATAATATTATATTAATATATATAATAATATATATACAGATATAATTATATATAATATATATATATATATATTAATAATATATAATATATATTAATATAATAGGTATCAAATATAATTTTGGAATGTGATTCTATAAATAGTAAAATTTTGCGAAGTATTAGTTGACTTCAAGCGAGCGTGAGATCGCATATATTAGTATAAGTTAAATACTCGTTAGCTTTGAGTTAGCGAATAATAATTGGATCATACTATTAATATATTAGACTATAGCAGTACATCCTAATCTCTATCCTTAACTATAATTAACTAGTAAATCTATTAGAGTATCAATAAAATTATACGTATAGTCATTTATAATCAGAACACAGTATCTTTATATATACTACATTCATTCCGAGAGGTATGACAATAAAATCACTCATCGAGACAATACTTTAATAATATCTATTATCCTAGAATAATATAAATGCAACAAAATTTTTTCGTGTAGTTCTTTTCAAACCTGATCATACAAACACTAACGACACCTATAACTCATATTCCAATTTAAGTAAGGTACATACCTCCCAAGCGCTGACAGTATTCACTCTATGCCTCCATCTCCGGCGATTCCTCCTTGGACTCTCGCTCAGTTATAGTACTAGCTAGCTGATCGGGGTACAGTATCTGTCTAACTCACCTGCTTGCTCACGCTCACTTTGCGCTCTCTTCTAATTTCCGCTCTCACGAATATGGTTCCAGAGCTAGCTTCGTAACCCTCTGCCAACTACAAACGGAATTAAAATAAATTTACTATTGTCTCCTATTCCTATATTCTCAACACTATTTGAGAGAGTGCGAGGCTTCGAGTACCTCCGATCGGGCAAGTCCTGCGAGAGAGCGTGATTCAGATATATATCGTGAGGCGAAGAACTACCCTCTGCCTTGGTAGCCCCGGTGTCTCTCACACACTGCTACAACGTATTGCTATACCAAGATACCTCCTTCACCAATGCTGCAAACATAGATATCAATTTCCAATGTCACCAGTCGTTACTCTCACACAAAGGCGGTGTACCGTTCTAATTATCAATCATATTATACATAATCACCTTAATCATAATAGCTTAAACCTATCATGTTACTAATACCTTAATATCTTAACTAATCCTTAATCTTCTGATTTAGTCACCGGTATGCTTCTGTAAGGAACTATTACTAACTGATAGCGATCTTCTTTCCAATTATCTCTCACCTAGACTCTTGGTTCTCTTGCTCTTACCGAATATAATATATATTCACTGAGGTTAAACTATCTAGAGCGTCATAGTCAAATCGAGGTTACTTGAATACACTGAGAGAGGTCCAATAATAACTAATTATGTAAAGCTATTTTTCATTATCATATTATATCCTTTCTTATTATTATTATTGACATACATTCTCCTCATTTTGTATATATGAGTATATACATTCTGATCTTGCTAAATTGAGCTAAATAATAAACCACCTATTATTGCCATATTATACCTATTTCTAATTGATGTTAGTTCCTTCATAATCAGTATCAATCTCCGAATACCTTTTATTTATGACATCAATAACCTAATATACCTGTTACTGTAATCTCCTCTCGCTACTCATGGCGATAACATCCATCGAGGAATAGAGAGATGAAAGAGTAGTCAATCACTCTCACCCATATTTAGTTGAAAAGCGAACTCGATAGTCGAACCTTATCAAAATACAGACACTACTACAGGTGCGTATAGACGTCCAGTGCATAGTACAGCCAAATTAGTATCTCTCATCTGAATCTCTTCGATACTCATTATATTATATGCTCGATACTCAATATATGTTTTAAAAAGTATCAAATATGTCTAACATTCCCATAACTTTGAATTTCTTTTCAGCAAATACGAGTATTGTCAACAGATAAAAAAATATATAGATCATAACCAACAATATTTCAACAATGACACCAAGAATAATTGTCATATATAGGATAATTAATTATTTATTGACCTGATATTATTTCACCTTAATAAAACCTATTATATAAGAGGAGAATATATGATAATTTTTAAATATAGTTTATATATTATAAACGAGAAACTTCTGAATATTAGTAAATATACTGAAATAGGAAGGACTACATCATAACGCGAAGAATAACCATAACATTTAAGGCACATTTTTTAACTTTCTAAGATCAAAACTACTATCCACATATATAAAATTTCTTAACATCATCATTCGCATTCATTTAGACCCACTATAACTTTACATCGCGAGAGAACGACTAATGCTTAACAATTATTAGTCACAGTTCTTGTATTGTTAAAATTTAAATAATAAAATTTAAAAATAGTCTACCTGCATATTAGAACATTCCTAGGTTTGATCCTTGTTCCTTTTAAAATATTCGACAGATAACTTTTTTATTAGATACTTTTTAAGAGAGAAAGGAAATATAGAATATAATAATAGATATAAAATATATAATATAAATCATGTTTACTCTCTATTTAATAAATAATCATCATCGCGCTCTAAAAACACGAGGAAGACCGAGAATGATTAATATACTATATATACCTATAATATAATAATCATATATATTATACATACTCTACTAACTACATTATGCTATATATATAATATAAATATATGTAAATATATGTAATATTAAATTATATATATATAAATATATATAAATAATTACGTAAATATATAAGACTACTACTATAAATATAATATAAATAATATAATATATATAATTATATAATATATATAGTTACTATATATTAAGTTATATTAAACATAAATTATATATACTTTATAGTAATATGAAGTAGTGTGTTGTTTGTCACACTTAAGCCGCACTTTCACGTGTGGCGATTGTGTTCTTTCCAGCCGAAGCCTTTCTAGTCACGTCGTCTCACCCCCTTGAGTGAAGAAAACACAGCTGAATGAAGATAAAAAAAACTAGACGAAGGAAAAGGGAAAGAAGAAACGAGTCAAAAATTCTGCAACGCCAAAAAGTTTGAGACTAATTTTGTGGATTCTAAAATTTCTCTTAGTCATTGAATAATGAGAGCCTTTAATTAATGATTTATCTCCCTTCTTCAAACTTCACACCTCTTTCTTTTGTCTTAATATATATATATATATATATATATATATATATATAAATATATAATATATATATATATATAAAATATATATAATATACAACCTCTTTCTTTTATATATATATATATATATATATTAAATACTTTCCTTTCATTACTTAGACTTTGCTGCAATAGCTGCTACTTTTCATTTAATAATGACTTTTATCATCAGTGTTCTGGCCTACCTGTGGGCCCCCTTGTCTATCCTGTTTTGTGTAACCTTTTTATAGAATTTGCCTGCCTAATGCGCTAACTTCAGTGGCTAATTTTTTATATATGTAAATGATACATTTGTACTTATCGATAATAATGTTTGTATTGATGAAATTTTGTCAACACTTAGTAATGCCTTCTCCTCCATTAAATTTACTTATTAACTTGGGAAAGACAATTAGCTTCCTTTTCTTGATGTTTTGCTGAGGAGGGTTGGTAATCGTTTGTTCTTCAAGGTACATCGCAAAGCCACTCACACAGATTAATACATCTATGCTTTTTTTACACATAGCAACAACACAAAAAAGTCAGTCTTGTCTGGTCTTTTCTTACGTGCCTATAGAATTTGCTCCCCATCAATATTTGTATTCTGAAATAAATTACCTGACTGATATATTCCTAAACCTGGGTTACAAACAATTATTTGTCGATCAAGCATTGGCAACAGCAAGAAGGTCTTTATACAAATTTCATAGTGAATAAAAGAATTTTGCCACTTGCAACATGTTGAAATTGCCATGCGAAGCTGGTCCCATAGCAAAGTAGTTTCATCCTGAAATCAATTTTGTAATTTCGAATAATTCTTTAAAAAAGTTCTTTGGTGAATGCAGGTATCAAGAGTCCCCTGTTATTTACTCAATCCCTTGCAATAATTGTGACAGTGTGTATATTAGTGAAACTGTTAATTTTAAAAACGACTTTGCCAGCATTCTTACAGTCTCAGGATGGGAAGCAATGAAAGTGCCTGATTTAAGCATCAAGTTACTTTTGACTACAGTATTAATATATTAATAAATAAAAATTAAATCTGTTAATCGCACATCTGAGAATCCGGGCACCAGTTTTGTAACAGAAAATTAGCTGAATCTCGTTTGTTAATTAACAATTTGATAATTTAATATTTGTAAATCTTCAGTTGAACTGGACAACTTAACTTATAATATTTTACATAAGATACCTAGATTCCGAAACCTCATACAGAATATCAGGCCTCCTTGAATTGAATATTACATATTAAATCGTCCCCCCCCTTTTTTTATTTATTTATTTATTTATTTATTATTTATATTATTTTTTATGTAGGCAATTTGTCTTTTGGGTTTTTGGTTATTCTGCATCGCGCTGGTTCTTTGCCTTTCTCGAATCCTTTACATCTGCTTTCTGCTGTCTCCATTTTATTTATTGAAGGCTCCGTTTTTAAAATGCAACATGTATTTTATGCTTATCCTTTGTTTTTAATTGGTATTTAAAAACTGTGTCCATTTGGTTTAATGAAGTTTAACTGATTCATTCCACTTTTATCTCTTTACTTCCTTTTATTTTATTTTAATGAATCTAATAAGGGATCTATTGAGCCGAAAAGCTTAATTACCCTGTAGTTATATATATATATATAGAATATATATTAAAATATATAATATATATAATTATAAATCTATAATTAATATATAGATATGTTTATTAAATATATAAATATATAATCTATATATATATATATATATATATAATAGTTTTACATATAAAGACTAACTGATTATAAAATTTCCATATAGAGGGTGTTAAACTCAGTCAAAAAATTCAACTAATGCAACATTACGCAGATGATCACAGACGCGGACCTTAAGTGAGGGAGATTAAATTGAGTATGGAAGAGAATATAACGGAGAGAATTCCACAGAAAGAGGTGGCAGGAAAGAAGGAGCACCGTAGCGAACATAGTCTGGAGTCTAATATCAACACAACTCAATGTCCGACACCAGCCACCTTGTTCTACGAGGGCGGTCGTCAAAGGTCACACCGAGTGGAAGAGTCCCTCGAGCAACTTTCCAACTAACAGTACCATAGAAAAGAATAAAACACCAACATGCGCCGCCAAAAATAGAGGTCAAGGAACTAGAAAGTTACAAGACAGTTTATAACTTTGGCCTTGAACCAACCCTTCCAAAGCGGGGTGAAACCTAGCCCTCCCCCCCCAAATAATAAAGCATAACCATCAACGCGATGAAGCCCCCTTGTATAACTGGAGAACTGTGAAGAGGAAAAAAAATCTCGCAGTCTAAAAAGAACTCTCAGTTTCTGAGGCCGCCCTAGCAACCGTGTGATGTGGGGGTTCCAAACATTTTTTGTTATGTGAACCAGCAGTTTATATTGTCAACAGGAAGAGATAAAACCGTCGAAAGAGATAAGTAAGTTAAAAGGTGTCTTAGCAAGAAGGGAGATTTTTAGATATCGGGTTTTAAAATTAAATTTCACAAGGTGAGAGACCCCTACCCGCAAATCTTATCCAGACAGCGAGATAGAACGGGAAAAAGATAAGACAAGGTCAATCTAGAAGTAAAAAGGAGCAGAATTGGAACGAGTTGAAGAATGAAGGGTCGAGTCATGGCATATTGAGTGGAGAGAGTTAGATGTGTAGACGAGAAATCATTAAATTAAAAGCAGAATAAAGTAGGAGATATGAACAGAACCCTGAGGAACACCACTATTGACAGAAAAAGAAGAAGAAGACGTCACCTCCATCAACAACACCGATATGAGTGATTCGAAGAGAAAGCTAGACATAAAAGGCAAAGAAGAAGGAGAAAATCCAAAGGAAGGAGCATTTGGAGACAGTGACGCGTGCCATACCCGGCAAATGCTTTGGATATGTCAAACGCCCACCACCAAATCTCCCGTAATCCTAAGGGCTGAAAAACCAAGAATCCGTTAGATAAAATATATCAACCAGTAACCTCGAGCGCCGGAAAGACGTACTGACGATTGGAAAAAAGGGAATGAGATTCCACATGGTCTAAGAAAAAAGATTGAGAAGTTCAAAGATCTTAAGATAGAATACAAGTAGAGCTATAGGGCGAAGGAGGACAGAGCACTTCCTTTTTCGGAATAGTTGGACATATGCGCGCTTCCACAACTGAGGAAATATATTTATTGGGGCATAGAAATATAGTTGAACGAGAGGCGGGTTAACACACCCGCGCGCGCACACGCACACACACACACACACACACACACAAACACACACACACACACAACACACACACACACACCACACACACACACACACACCATACACATACACATACACATACCATCACACATACACCTACACATAGAGCACATACACATACACATACACATCACATACACATACACATACACATAACATACAACATATTCACATATATAAATTAAATATATATATATAATATATATATATATATATATATATAAAAATATAATATATAATATATAATTTATATCTATATATATATAAGCCTCCTTTTCCCCAGTATTGAGGGTGAGGTGCGCAAAATACACATCGGCAAGAAAAGCTAAAAAGCAGATATACAGTAAAAAAGGAACCCCCCCCCCCATCCCATCCCTTCATACCATCAGGCGAGCGTCATCCGTCAAAAAACCACCCAAGGATTTCACAACACCCTGAAAGATCCTTGCTGTAATATCTCGAATGTAATGGCCCACAATCATTCCCCCACAAACCCCGCCATTCTACTCCTATAGCCTTCTTCTCACCTCCTCCAAACTCGCATTCCTTTCCTCAGACACTCCTTTACTGTTAATTCACATTTTATTCGGTCCCCAGCCGGTTGATTCCAGAACACTTCACCACTATACATCCGCTTACCA
>JABUQX010025573.1:0-17500 GCA_015478945.1 Trachelipus rathkii
ATATATATATATTTATATATATATATATATATATATATATATATATATATATATATATATATATATATATATATATATATATATATATATATAATATAAATACACAATGCTCATCCCTCTCCCTCTCACCGCAGGCAGTGTGATAATTACTGATGGGGGATTGGCCTCTTTGGTACTTCACTGATTAACTAGTTCTAGCAGATATCGTGTAGCAATTGACACGCCACGATGGACTGGGCAGAAAGCGAGAAGTGTAGTGAACCCAACAAACAGGGAACCAACGAGCTCTTCTCAACACATACTGGGCGTAGGGTCAGATTAGATACCGCACAGAGTGAAATACAAACGGGAATATAATGTATTGATAAGATAACTGCTTATCCTTCTACACCTCACCGCAGTGTGATAGGTATTGATACTTATCAATACATTATATTCCCCGGTTAATAAGTATTTCACTCTGTGCGGTGCTCTGTTTGACCCTACGCCCGAGTGTGGACGGGAAGAGCGCGTTGTGGTTCCTGTTTGGTGGGTGATATATTCACTACAGGAACATTTATCGCGTTCTTCTTTAGTCCATCGCGGGCGTGGTCGTCAGACACCACGCGTCATCTGCTAGGTCCAGGTTCAATCCTGTGCAGAGTGAAATTACTTAAGGGGTTATTTTTATCAATACCTATCACACTGCGCGTGAGGTAGTAGGATGAGCAGTTATCTTATCAATACATTATATTCTCCCGGTTAATAAGTATTTCACTCAGCGGTGTTCTGTTTGACCTACGCCCGTAAAGTTTGACGTGGGAAGAGCGCCGCTGGTTCCTGTTTGCGGGTGATATATTCACCACAGGAACATTTCTCGCGCTCTTCTTTAGTCCATCGTGGCGTGGTCGTCAGACACTTACGCGGACATAGGGCCCAGGTTAAATACCAGAAGAGTGAAAATATTTAATGTTTTTTTTTATATATATATATATATATATATATATATATATATATATATATATATATATATATATTGCCTATATAAAAAAGTTATTATTATTATATATATATATATATATATATATATATATATATATATATATATTTATATATATATATATATATATATATATATATATATATATATATATATATTATATATATATATATATATATATATATATATATATATATATATATATATATTACATATATATATATATATATTATATATATATATATATATATATATATATATCTGACTAGATTAGCTTTCTAATATTTTCATATTTATTTGATCTAAAAATCTTAGGATGAACACACTTTAAATGTTAACTTTAATAAATTAATACATTGAGTAAACAATTTTTATCAATTACAAATAAAATTACTTGAATAAAAACACACACTAGCTTTCGCCGAATATATACTGCCTCTTCAGGTGAAGTTTTGACTGACTGTGAGCGAGTCCTTAATTGATGCATTTGTGCTGAGTATTTTTTCTTTTTTTATGGGGCTGTTATTTTTTCTGAAATCTTCTTATAGTATTTTGTGTTTGTCATTATTGTATTCTGTAAACTATCTATGTACATTTCACCCTGAATTTTGTTGAAGTTGTTGCTATTTTTTATACAAAAAGATTCGATCATTTTACGTTTGTTGTTGTCTGATGCGTAGATGATTGGTTCCATTCCATCTATATTGATTCTGTGGTTTTGATTACTTCTGTGGTGGGTTAGAGCTGAATTTTGGTTATCGATTGCCAGATCATGCCTGTGTTGGTATCTTCTTGTGAATTCAATCGTCTCTCCTATATCAAGGTGGCTAGCCGACCAATTAAAACCTCTAATCAGTAATATATCTACTTCACACCTCACTAACACCAATGACTTTATCAACAAAATTCAGCACATCAACCCACAACTATTTCAATTTGTAAGTTTCGACGCCATATCCTTGTTTACATCAGTACCCGTTCCCCTTGCTCTCTCTCTATTACAAAGACATTTAAATGACAACAACATAGCACTTTCTCATCCTTTCCCCCTCATAAAACAATTAATCACACTTACACTGGAACATAGTCATTTCCACTACAACTCCAAATTTTATAAATAAAAACAAGGCTAAGTATGGGATCTCCACTTTCACCTATCATTAGTAATATATTTATGGAATTAATAGAAAAGTATCATTTTTTCACTAACCCTCTGTTCTCTAACATTCATTGGTTCAGATATGTCGATGACATTTTTTCAGCCATTCCACACAATATCAACCCACAACATATCCTAACACATATCAACTCTATAGACAACAAATTACAGTTCACCCTAGAACATTCCAACAATAACACTCTTCCTTTCCTAGATACACTAATTACTTGGAATAACAACACACAATTAAACTTCGCAATATACCGAAAACCTACATCACACAACAATTACATACACTGGTATTCCTTCCACACATTCAGCCAATACAAAAATAGCCACACTTTCTTCATTATTTCTACGTGCACTTCGGATCTGTTCCCCCTCCACCCTACAAAAAGAACATGATTTACTGTTCAGAACCTTCAAAAATTTACAATACCCTGAACATATAATAATACTCAAGGCATTAAAAAAAGCAAAAAAGAAATTTTTCAGCACAAATGACACTAATGATAACCAAAATAATTTGACCTATTTACCAGTCCCCTATCCAGTAATCCCATATATAAAAAAAACTTTTACCAAAAAACTTAATCTTAACTCCATCAAACACTCTACCACTAAAAAAAAGTTATGAAGCCAAATAAATTTAAAAACTACGAAAAATCCCAATGCATTTACAAAGTTCCATGTAACAACTATACAGATATTTATATAGGGGAGACGATTGAATTCACAAGAAGAAAATACCAACACAGGCATGATCTGCAATCGATAACCAAAATTCAGCTCTAACCCACCATAGAAGTAATCAAACCCACAGAATCAATATAGATGGAATGGGACCAATTATCTAAGCATCAGATACCAACAAACGCAAAATGATCGAATCTTTTTGTATAAAAAACAGCAACAACTTCAAAAAAATTCAGGGTGAAATGAACATAGATAGTTTACAGAATACAATAATGACAAACACAACACACTATAAGATCTCAGAAAAAAATAACAACCTCCCAAAAGGGAAAAAATACTCAGCACCAAATGCATCAATTAAGGACTCGTTCACAGTCAGTCAAAACTACACCTAAAGAGGCCGTATATATTCGGTGAAAGCTAGTGTATGTATTTAATAATCTTATTTGTAATTGATAAAAATGTTTGCTTAATGCAGTGGTTCCTAACTTTTTCAGCTTGTTACCTAATTTAACTACCCCATTAAGCAAATTATCCCTTTCACAAAATGTTTTCAACATTAATAATATATGTGGCAAAATTAAGACACAAGAGATATTTTCTTTTATTTATTTTATTGTACCAGTGTATTTGAACATTGTGTATCCTAACGACTATTGGCAAAGATCAAAGAACATCAGTGGGATGGATGGAGTTGCATGTTTGAAGCTAGTTGATTAATTCTTGGCTTCGTGGTTGAAAGTGCTAGCCTGGCATAGTTTTCAACATTCATGGGAGTCCTCTTTTTTGTTTTCATCCTCAGCACAGTTGAGAACCCCTTCTCGCATAGATACGTTGTTGAGAAATATTCCAACAACTTCAGGGCTTTCTTGGACAGAGTTGCGAGTCAGCTAGTCGTGAAATCAAAAAGGAATCTGCATTTTGATTTGGAATTCAATTTTCATGGCTTCATTGGCTCACATTGCGATCCACTACTACTTTGCAGGAAAATCATCATCATGAATAGCATCATCAGATGCAGAGAAGGGATGAATGATCCACTGAAGATTGGCTGTTTCTTGGGTCACTGTTGCCTGCGAAATAGCTGATGCAATGTTTGTTGTTCAAGCCGCCTTCAGAATGCTCACTCAATACTCTTTGTGCTGATGCTGTAGAAGTGATAAAGCATTAAATGTCTCCCTCAACCACAACCGGTCCGTAGGGGGTAGTGAAACTGTGGAAGATCTGTCCAGTACTCCAAGGCGCCGATATCCAGAGTTTGCCAGTTTTCCCCGAGAAATGTAGTGCAGGAGTTTGAATGGTGGCAGCAGATTGACAGTCGTGTGTCCGACGCATGGAAGTGCAGAGTCACCAACTGTTGCGAGCTCCGCAAGATAATTGTCCAGATCTAGTTAACAAAGTAGAGCAAGCCACGTGCCTTATCAGTGAATTGTTAGCAATAGGAGAGTCCTTTTTTGTCCATGGAATTGCCTGAAGTAGCCGTTTCGGAGCGTCGATGGACTCTGAGGTACAAACCTTTGCCTCGTGAGCAGACCAGTCAAATCATGGGGTTGTAAAAGGCAGAACTTCAGTACTTCTCTCGCAGTGTTTCTTTGCACAGGCTCCTGAATATACGAGAATTCAAATCCCTGGACTTGATGAAGTTGACGATTTTCAACAAATCTTCAAACACTAACTTCAGATTACCAGGCAGGCTTTTCGATCTAAGAGAGTACCGATAAATGATGCAATGATCTACAGAAATTTCTGGAATCACTGATTGTATGAGGCTCCAATCATATGAGTCAAATGAGGCTTCTTTATGTAAGTTTTTAATGGGGTAGATTCTGATTTTGAGGGTTTCAGAACCATCAAAGGTGGTTGAGGACCCCTGGAGGAGGTTCCCAATTGGAAAGCGCAGAGTGCATGACAGAAAAGAGGAAGGAAGATGGAGGAAGGAAGATTGAGGAAGGAATAGGAAGAAATATCATATGACGGAGAAAATTAGTCAATGTAGGTGTCCGAGCTGGCACCGATGCGATGTAGATTTAATAAATATGTACTTAACACCATCATATTGGTGTTTTTGTATATGTTTGCAATGACGTAGAATAAAAATAACATAGCTTCAAAACTCTCAAGGTTATCTGAGGAACTCCCTGAATAGCACAGAGTACAAGACAGAGGATGATGAAGGAAGATGGAGGAAAGAATAGGAAGAAGGATTAAGAAGAAACCTCATATGACGGATCAAATGGACATAGCTGGATCACTGAACCGGAGTTGTGACCGATAACCGAGCAGGAGCCAGAAGAAATGAAACGACTGTATAGCAGAAGAAGAATTGCACAGTATGCATAAGAGAATGTAGAATGACGAATGCAGAATGACTAAGGATGATGATGATGATGACTTCCAGAGGAATCAGAAATAATAAGGTCCCCATTTAAGATAGAGATCAAACCCCTAAACCCCAAAACGGGGTTTGAGACCTCATCCAGAAGGTCCGGAGAGGTAATGCCTGCTTACATCCCCTTCGGGGGTAACCCCCAAATGAGACTTCCCCACCCTTTCAAGGGGTGATCCCTCTGGAGGTTCCCTCGGAGAAAGATGTATTCCTTTAGGCACTACGTTAGATAGTGAAAATTAATTTTAATATCCTTTGTAGGATGGGTGAAGGAGGAGACCTTTGGGTAACACAGTTGGGTTAACCGTAGTATTGCTAGATTTGATAGTTTGTTTATGGTGTGCAAGCCTTCTTCGGAAGGACAAAACTAGAGTTATGTACTAAGTTGGCATGAGTACTATAATTTGTTTAAGTTACATAGCGGTGTAAGTAAGTTCGATTGACCATAGTATTGTTAGGTAGGTTAGTTTGTTAGGGTGTACGAGATATCTTTGAAGGACATGATCAGAGTTAGGTACTACTTTGACAGGGGTACGTAACTTTGCTTAAGTTAAATTTTTTATTTAACGTAAATAAAATAATGTAAAGGGGAAAGTTATCGGGGCTTTGATAGGTTGGACACATTGTTAATTTAAGCATTTATTCGTGGTTCAGGGTGTTTAGATCTGTTAGGTTATAATAGTTTTGTTAGAAAATGATGTTTTATAAGATATTACTGTTAGCGGGTGATGATGTGTTAGGAACGTGAGCTTAGGTTAAGTTTTTGCTGTATAATGTTAGAATTGGTGGCCAATTTTTTTAATGTCAACATTTACTTTAGTTGAAAATGATATTATATTTGATTTGCAAGACACTTTGATGAAGGTATCATCAATTCATAGTTCCAGATGCTGATATCTTTGATAGGTTCTACACATTGTTAAGGAGTGTTGTTAGATAATACTTCTTTAGCTCCTGATGATATGATGGGAAAAGTAGGTTTGGTTGAGGTTTACTATGTAATGATTGGATAGGTTAAGAACTTGTTCATAGTTCCAAATGTCTTATTCATAGTCCCAAATGTTATTGTCTTAGGTAGGTTATAGCACTTTGTAAATGTTAGATATATTCAGTCCTGATGGGTTATAATGAGAAAAGGTTTACATGTTAAGTTACTTTGTGACGCTGAGAATGCACTTTATGTTAACAGTAATGATTTGTTAGTTACCTGAGAGACATTGGTTATTATTCATAGATTCATATGTTAGATACGATATGCTAAGTTGCGTTATTAGGTTAGACAGGGATTTGGTATATTATCAGGATATATAATGACGCACCCTTGTTCGTGATAGCAATTTATTCTAATCTAGTGAAATTTGGGAATAACGATTGTACCGATGATGTGGCAACATTGCATTGTTTTTCAAGTAAAACCCATGAATTAACTTTTTTGGTCAGTGTGATAGTTATGTTAGGTTATGTTAAATTCTTCTTAAGTTTTGTTAAATATTAATATGATAATGTAAAAATAACACTGATTTGTTAGAGAGATATTGGAAAAGTGGAAAATAGTTTAAGTTTTGTAAAGTGATGCTAGCTATTTACAGATATTAGGCATTGAACTGTTATTGTTTGCAATTTATTCGTATGTAAGGTATGTTAGATACGTTAAAAACATTAAAAGACTAAATTTATGTTGTAATCATACTAAAGAATTTATTTTTGGGTAATGTTTGTGTCACAATGATATTTAAATATTACTTTAATCACTTACACCTGATATTTTTAATAGAAAAGAATGAAAAAATTGGTATAAACAAAAAATGTTTTAAACACTTTTATGTAATGTTTATAAATGATGCATATTTTTATGTTTAAAATTTGTACAAATAATTAAGTTTAATTAGGACTTTAATCACTTAATCATAACTTTAATCGCTTAATCAATGAATCACGGTGATTTGGTTAGTTCAGGTATGTGTGGATGCTTGGCGTATGATTCATTCCTCTATTGATTAATTGATATTTTTAATAAAATTTAGTAAGACTTTAAATAAAATGAAAAAAATGTTTTAGTAATTTTATGTAATGTTCATAAATAATTATTTTTATATGGAGTTTATTAAAGTAACTAAGTTTAATTATGATTTTAATCAATTGATCATGACTTTAATCGCTTAATCAATAAATCACATATAGCCGAGGATTGTATCTAGGATGGCTAATTAGCGTTTCATCTATTGATTAATTAATATTTTTACTAAAATTTTGTAAAACTTTAAAAAAAATATAAATATAAAAGTTAACACAAGAACATGAAAAAATATAACTGTTTCAGATTAAAAGAAACTGGTGTACTATAAATATTATAGTTAATATTTAGAAAAGAAATTAAAAAAATGTGTCCCTTTGAAAAGAAAAATATTAAAAGTGTAGAAAAAGAAATAACGCTACATCTTGTAAATGTTACAATTTAAAACATATTTACTTAAGCCCATGTTCAAAGCTTAGAAACCGAGGAACATGAAATATCAATGTACATGATTGAATAGAAAAGGGAAATATATATTTCAATAATAATAATAATTAAAATCAAACGAAATTTCTACTACTACTACTACTACTACTACTACTACTACTACTACTACTACTACTACTACTACTACTACTACTACTACTACTACTACCATTATTACTATTCTCTCTATCTTCACTCCGTCTCCTTTCCGGAGTCGGTCGACTCAATCTCTGGCGCCTGCTCCTTCATGTTGTATTTGCTGCTATATATATATTAGTATATATATTATATATATGAAATAAATAAAAACTAAAAACATAAATGGTAAATGTAAAATTAAACTTATGAAAAAAAAATTACAAACAAAATAAAACAAAAAAGAAATAAATAAAACTTTAAACAAATTATAAATGTAAAGAAAAATAAAAATTTAAAAGAAAATATTAAAGAAAATGTAATGATAATATTAAATATGTGAAAAATATAAATATCTTAGCTAACAAAAAAAAAATTATTAAATTAAGCAATTTAAACTGTAAGGATGCGTTAGATTTAGCTAGATAATGTTTTAAGAAAGATAGTTAGCTGTGAATTAGTAAAGTGTCTCTATAATTAGAGTGTGTGTGTGTGTGTGTGTGTGTGATTGGCTGTAACAGGCCAGTCAGCACCTCGTATGCAGTGACGTCATTCGTTGTAACTCTTAGAAATAACGAATCTGTTGTTAAAAAGCCTCCTGTGTGTGAGTATGTCTCATGTAAAACAGATGTTAATATGTTTTGTGTGTGTGTAGATAATATGTAAACTGAGATACTGATAGAAAAAAAGCCTGCACATGTTAGAGTCAGAACGGCCAGTTTAATAAAAAGTTTAATATCCATAGTGTGGATGCACGGCAGGCTGGCGCAAATGCACGGCATACCGCTTAATAAGTTGTTACGTCAATGCAAAGAAATATATTAGTTTATGTACATCAATACAAATAAAAACGTACTGCTATACTACTAGACTACTACTTCCTTGAACTAGCTACTACTACTCTACTACTACTACTACTACTACTACTACTACTACATACGAGTAAGACGATGGGAGTATTTGATCTCGGATCTATTCCTTGATAATGTTGCATGTGACATGTATTATTGGCAAGTCAAAAGCAAGTTTGGATTCAGGCACCGCACTGCACATCACTCTTTGTTAAATAAAATATGTGGTTTATATGTATCGTATTTAAACATATAATTATATATATAAATATCATTACTAGAATCTATCCTATCTATCTGTAGGTCGGATTATTTAGATTTTGAGTAAATAATAAAACATCTTTTAATATTTATATGTATATTATATATTATTATTATTATTATTATTATTATTATTATTATTATTATTATTATTATTATTATTATTATTATTATATTATTATTATTATTATTATTATTATTATTATTTATATTATTATTAATTATTATTATTATTATTATTATTATTATTATTATTATTATTATTATTATTATTATTATTATTATTATTATTATTATTATTATTATTATTATTATTATTATCATCATTATTATTGTCACAAAATATGGGTTCAAATAGGATCTGAAGCAGTAAATCAGTAGTGCATAGCCGGGAGAGGAGAGGGTCTGTGGGGCTGCTTGCTCTACTGCTATACTGCTTTAGGGTCGATAGAAAACATGCTTTAATTAAAATAAATTAACAACTTTCTCCTAAAAACAAAATGTTTTTTCAAAAACATAAAATGTTTTCATAAACAAATTTTTTCAAAAAAATAAAATGTTTTTCAAAAACTTTAATAATGAAACGTGTTTTTAATGAATAAAATGTTTCAGTTTTAAATAAAATGACGAGCTTAACTTATACGAACTCTGCTTAAACACATTTTTGTACAGGAGTTTGATATAACACACATTTGACAAGTCGAGTGTAAGTTTTGATTCAAAATGCGCAGTACTCAATCTCGTATCCATTTTCAGCTAAAATCTAACTCCATACCCCCGTTTTGGGGTTCGATCCCCATCTCAAATGGGGACCTTACCATTTCTGATTACTCAAGAGTAATCACAATCCTTCACCATTTTGCATTCTCTTATGCACTCTGTGCCATTCTTTCTATGCTATACATTCTGTACTTTTCTTCTGGCTCCTGCTCCAGCAGCGACTGAGTATCCAGCTATGGCTTATTTGATCCTCCATATGAGATTTCTTCTTATTCCTTCCTCCATTTTCCTTTGTCATCCTCTGTCTTGCACTCTGTGCTTTTCAAGAGGAAACCCCATCTGCGGGAATCCTCAGTACTCTTGAAAGTTTTGAAACTATGTTATCCTTATTCTATGTCCTTGTAAACATATATAAGGACACTAATATTATGTTGTTGAGCACATGTTTACCAAATCGACACCGCACCAGCACCGAACCGGCACCTCACCAGTGCCGGCACGATCACCTACCCTGACTCATTTGCTCCGACACATGAGACTTCTTTTCATTTCGTCCTCCATCTTCCTCGGCTAAGCACTCGTGTTTTTCTTCTGGTTCCAACTCCTGAACCAGCTCCACACCGGTGCAGGCTCGGACACCTACAATGACTCATTTGATCCATCATATGAGACCTTCTTATTCCTTCCTCAATCTTCCTTTTTCTTCTGTGTCATGCACTATGTACTTTCCAGTGGGAACTACACTCAAGGGGTTTCTCAGCCATCTTTGACGGTTCTGAAACACTCAAAATCGGAATCTACGCCATTAAAAGCATATATAAAGACAACTCATTTGACTCTCATGTGATTGAAGCCAGAATTTCATTCTGGCTCCGGCTCCTACTCCGACTCAGGCTTATGTACTCCGGCACTTAACTTAACCTCAGTACTCTAATCCATTTAGTCTCTTCTATTCACTCACCAAATTTCATCCATCTACGAGCATTTCCAAGGTTGTAGGGCTCAGCCCCATCTCACGTTGGGCGTAGAGGAACAAAACTTCGGATCCAGGTAGGCGTCTTGACAAGTTTGAACGGCATAGCTTAACTAAAATACCCTTAAAATATGGTAAGGCTGCCAGATTTGGACGTGATAAATACAAATTCTGGCATTCTCATCGATTTGTGCCTCATAGGTGCGCCCAATCGACTCAGGGAAATCGGGAAAAGACTCGGGGACTTCGAATAACCATATATGCATGCCTAAATCAATGAAATAACCAATGTTGCAAAATGCTGCTTAACCATTTGCAAAGAAATATTAAATATTCCGTAAAGTAGCTAAAAACAGACAAAAAGATATAAAAAGGCTAAAAATATACCATGGTTGGAAGATTTGGACCGTATAAACGACTAAATCTGGCCACCGATTCATTTGTGATTATTACTATATATATATATATATATATATATATATATATATATAATATATATATCTGTATATATATAAAAACATATAAATATATAGATGTATTTATTATAATTTTTATATATATATATATATATATATATATATATATATATATATATATATATATATATATATATATATATATATATATATATATATATATATATATAAGGCTATATAGTATATATATATATAAATATAGCATTTAGCAGTTATATTGCTGTTGCTGTTACATATTAAGATATATATATATGTTGGCTATGTTATTATATTACATATATATATACATATATACATAAACATATTATTATTATATATATATACATATATTATTATTATTATATATTACATATATATTATTATGTATATATATATATTTATATATATTATTATTGGTTATTACATATACATATATATATATATATATTGTTATTATTATTATATATATTATTATTATATTATATATAGTTATATAAACATATATATATATATTATTATTATTACATATATATATATATATATATATATATATATATATATTATATTATTATTATTATATATATATATTATATATATATATATATATACATATATATTATTAAGCATATATTATATTATATATATATACATATATTTATATATATTATTATTAAGTTATATTATTATATATTACATATATATATATATATATTATTACATATATATATTATTATATATTATTACATACATATATATATATATATATATAAATATATATATATATATATATATATATATATATATATAATATGAATTGGCAGGAGTGCTGGGAATTGTATCTTTTCTTCTTCTTGTTCCTCAACTTCACGGGATACAGTTGATGTTCTCTTGAAGACTCTGTTAAAGGCATTGAAACTGCTTTTATGGATTGAATATTTTTATTAAAATCACATTATATTAAATTTACCAGCTTCGCTGACTGGCCGGCAAATGTATCATTTTTAACTTTACATATATCTCAAATACACTTAATATCAAACAATGTTTCACTAAATTTTTGATCAAGATTGATAAAACAATAAAATGTACAAGACAAAAAGAATCGCGAAATCTCAGATGCACAAAATCAGAGGTGTTTACATAATTTAACAAATATATCAAATATTATTAGAGAAAAAACATTGTTCTAACAAAACAAACATTTTTTTTCATAAGAATAATATTGTAACATGATGTAATAAATAAAAATAGATGATTAAAAATTAAAAAAACAGTATATTTCATGTGAAAAAAATAGTTAATGCTCACAAATCATTGTCTGTAAGTCCCTTTCTATAAATATAGAGAATCTAAGTTTTATATACTTGGGTAAGTATTTGATAAAAAAGAAACTTTAATCACCATATATTACGTCGTTCCCCAGAAGAGGAGCAATTTAACCGCTTAATTAACTTTTTAAACAAATTCACTAATAAAAGCGCACTTCCGCACTGTGTTACGTCGAAACACTACAGCTGGTTCCTGTTGTTTAGCAGATGAAGTGACCGTCTGTGAAGGCGAATCATCATTCCATTGAGGAACCATCTGTGAAGGTGAATCAACACCTGTTTGAGAAACCATCCCTAAAGGCGAATCCATATCCGATTGGGAAACCATTAGTGAATTCGAATTCACATCTGATTGGGAATCTATCCGTGATGGGGAATCCACATCCGATTGGGAAACCATTCGTGAAGGCGAATTCGCATTCAAGAGAGGAACCATCTGAGAAGGAGGTGGAAGTGTGGCAGGCTTCAGTCGACAAATCGAAACGACATCTGTCCGTCCATCAGGAAGTTGTTTCTTGCAACATCGATCCATCCTTTGAAGAACCTTGTAAGGGCCAGAATAAGGTGCTTCAAGAATAAGGAGTGATCGACTCGAAGAAAGACATGATAACAAGTTTGAAGTTCAGCAGGAATGCAAGATGATACACTGGAGGGATGAAGAGATGGTAGCTGTCAAAAATTCAGTTGTTTCATGTGATCCATAAATTTTCCCATGAGGTAGTTGCAAGAATCTCTAATTTTAGGTGCTTGGAGAAGTTCTAATGGAAAATAGATGGCTTTCCAGTCACAACTTGAAAAGGAAAGAATCCAGAGTCATCAGGAATGCAACGAAGGGTTAGCTTGATTACTGGAAGAGAGAGTAACCAGTTTTGTTTTCGCGCCATAAAGCACTCTTCAGCAATCGATGAAACCTTTCGATTTGGCCACATTTCTTGAGGGGGGGGGTAAGCGCTAGTACTAAATCTATGAAATCCAATCAGGTTTGACAGCTTGGTGAAGAATTCTCTTTCAAACTATGGTCCTCTATCTGAGATTACATAAAGAGAAATTCCAAATCGTGATATCCATTGTATGAAGGCAAATGCGACAGATTTGAAAGTCATATTTACCAGAGGAATCACTTCAGTCCACTTAGTGTTCTTGACTTCTTGTCCATGCAAATGAGAAGATATCTGAAGACTGGAGCTGCATTATCTGTAAAGGAGGATGGAGCTAACGATCACACAATGTTGATATGTACTGTTTCAAAGCGCAGCAGCGAAATTTCCATGGAAGCAATAGGTGTTTTAATATTGGGTTTAATTTTTGAAAGCTGGTATTGTTTAGAAGAGCTAACCAAAATTCTGATGTCACTATCCATGTTATGCCAGAAATACCGAGTCTTGATAAAACGAAGAGAAGCTATAATTCCAGGATGAGACATCTGATGGAAATTGTTGAAGATCGGTTCACGTAAAGGTTTTGGCAAAAATGGTCTTGAAAAAGCTGAAGAGTTATCACACCATATTTGATGATTATCTTGTAGAGGGTAATAATGAAAACGGGGCTGAAAAGTGGTAATTTCTTCATCAGTTGACTGAAGACGAGAGAGGGAAGGTAAATCGAAGGCGTACACTGTTACCGAGAATATCCAGGATAAAGTATCTACCACAATGTTTTCTTCTCCTCTAAGGTAGGTCATTGAAGAGACATATTCTGTTAAGGCAGAAAGATAGATGACGCTGTTGCAGATCACAGTTTGCTTGATTCCCACTGTAGAAAGCTGAAACGAGAGGTTTGTAATCGGTGCAAAATTTAACATTTCTTCTTTCTAACATGTGCTTGAAATGAAGAACAGAATAGTGGGCTGCTAGAAATTCAAGATCGAAAGATGAGTATTTGCGTTGCTGTTCTGATAGCTTTTTGCTAAAGAAATCTATAGATACTGGCTGTCCATCAATCATCTGATGAAGGGCTACTCCTATAGATGTTTGACTGCTGTCCATTACAAGTTGAAGATGGGTTACATTTGGAAGAGTAAATGGAAGAGTTGTGGCGCTTTGAAATTGATTCTTGATTTCACCAAATATATCTTCTTCTTCTGTAGTCCAAGTGAGGGACTTGTCCTTTGGATGGTTTTGCTTTTTCTGATAAAGGAAAGACGAGGTTTGCAAAACAAAGGATAAAACGGTGGTAGTATCCAATCATTCTCAAGAATCTTCTAAGATGGTACTTGGAAATTTCGGACGTCTTTTCCGAAGAAAAATCCATCTGAAGAAATATGGTATCCTAGATACATTTTTTTAATGAGATATTGAAAGAATTTTCTTGAAGAAGCTTGAAAACTGCCCTGAGATATTCTTCATCCTGTTCTAGAGTTGATGAAAAAATAACCAAGTCGTCAAGGTAGAAGTAAATAAATGGGAGATGTCGAGAAATAGAGTCCACTATGCATTGAAACGCAATGTCAGCATTTTTAAAACCAAACAGAATAGAAACATATTCAAGCAAGCTGAAAATGCCAGTCTTTTCAATGCTCTCCGGTCGTATTGGAATTTGATGGTATGCTCTCTGAAGGTCGAAATTGTGAAGATTGCTGACCAATGTAGAGAGGGTCGAATTCTGCTTCTGCTGCTTTTAGTTTATCTTGAGGAAGACGTCGAAATCTTCCAAACACTGGAGGAGAATCACCAGTCTCTATATTGTTAACAGGTCTACTTGGATTAAATTTGATGTTTGTCAAGTCAATAGGTGAAGTTAATAAAGGAAACTCCTGAAGCAAAAATGAGATGTTAGAGTATTCAATTTTAGCGTTGATTTGTAATGAAGGAACTTCTTCGGAAGAGACTTGAAGAGGTGCCAGAAGAGACGCATTTGTGCCTTGTAAGATTTTTTTCCACAATCGATATTTAAGGATTACATATTGATGGTGTAAAAAATCCATTTATATATAAGATTGTTATTGCGATATCAGCTACTATGAAAGTCCAATTAAATTTTCGACGAAGTTTCTTGATCGTTATATATGTCGCTATTTCACCCTGATACATGATAGGTGAGCCACTGGTTGCGTAACAATTGACATTAGTTGCAAGTTGGGACATGTTTGTTACCATCGAAGAAGGTAGAATTGAAATGGAAGCGCCGGTGTCTAAGAGGAAGAGAGTACCTGCGCCGAATATTGTGACATTGATAGTAAGTTGCAAACTGATTATAGAGCAGCAATCAGCTCGCTCTTTTAGTTTTCCGCTAGTGTGGAAGAAGATGATCTAAAAGATGGGTGAGACAAGGGTGGCATTTAAACATTAACTTTGTCAGGCCACTTGCACCAAGGTCTGCAGAAGAGGTGCCAAAAGAAAAGCATTAGTTTTTTGTAGAGTTTTCTTCCCACAATCCATAATTAAGTTATAATGGTGTAAACAATCCATATCCAATATTGGCATTGCGATATCAGCTACGATAAAAGTCCAACTAAATTCTCGACGAAGCTTCTTAATGTTATGTATGTCTTTATTTCATCATGACACTTGATAGGCGAGCCATTGGCTGCGGAACAAGTAACATTGGTAGAAAATAGGAACATGATGGCTACTATTGAAGAAGGCTCGAGAAGGAGCCCCGGTGTCCAGCAGGAAGAGGGTATTTGCGCCGAATATTGTGATATTGATAGTTAGTTGCGAGCTGATTATAGCGCAGCAATCAGCTTGCCCTTCTAGTTTTACGTTGGTATGGGAGATGATGACCTAGAAGAGAGACGAGACGCTAATTGTATTTGGACATTAGCTTTGTCAGACCACTTGCACCAAGGTATGTATGGACGTTCTTGCTTGTTGAGCGAAGTAAATGAAGTAAATGTGGACAAGGCAGGAGTTGAGTCTTTGGCTTTGACTGTCTGGACGAAGTCCTGCAGGTATTTCTGTAGCCGATCTTGTCGTTGATGATGCTGTTGCTGCTGCTGCTGCTGCTGATGTAGTTGCTTGTGTAGTCGTTGCTATTCTCACAGCAATGACAGGAGCGGACGGTACAAAGACAACTAGATCATTTGCTAGTTTACCAAGTTGTTTAAGACTAAGTGCTGCATGTGCCGCTACAGTTGGTCGAGTGTTGGTCGGAAGAGTCTTCAAAAACTGCATTCGGGTGATGTCTTCTCCAATCTTTAATTTGGTACCATAGCGAGGTTTTTCTCGTAGATGAAGGGAAGGCTTGCCACTGCAAGCCTTTTTGGACATAAATTCGTATAATAATACAGTCTTGCCCTTCTTGTAGATGTTAATGACTGTTGTCGTCAGCGGAGTGTACCCTTAAACATCGAGCTCTGCTGAAGAAATTCAATCCACGACATCTGCTGGGAACTGGGAGAGAGCGTGGAAGCATTTAGCCTTCTCCGAGGTGATTTTCCAAGGTGAAACTGTGCCTCTAAGACTCTGAACCAGGTTGGGACGGAAGTCTCGAAAAACACGGGATTTTTTATCTTGATCCCGGCGATGGTCTCTCCTTCTTCTGCTTGGGGCTGCGGTTGTTCGTCGCCAGAAGATATCTTCTTTGGAGGGTGTTTCTTCTTCTTGAAGTATTGAGCGGGTGGTCTTCTGCTTGTGTCACTGTATGAGAGGGACTTCTGCTTGCGACTAACGTTAGTTTACGAGAAACTTCTGTTTGAGGAGGAACTTCTGCTTGAAGAGGCTGTTCTGGGTCAACAATATGAAGTGGCATGAGTGTGGGTTATCTCTTTTCTTCTGCTTGTTTCTCCACTTCACGGATTGTAGTTGATCTCTTGAAGACTCTCTTGTAGGTTTTAAAACTGCTTTTTGGATTGAATATTTTAATTCAAATCACATTCTGTTATATTTACCAGCTTCGCTGACTTGCCTGCAAATGCATTATTTTTACACTTTACATATATCTCAAGTACATCTAAAATCAAATCATGTTTTACTAAATTTTTGATCGAAATACGTAAAGCAATAAAATGTACAAAACAAAAAAGAACAACGAAATCCCAGATACACAAAATCAGAGGTATTTAAATTATTTAACAAATATATCAAATATTATTTTAGAAAAAATATTATGTTTACACA